>VSMD01028457.1:0-39923 GCA_008750895.1 Mirza zaza | reverse complement strand
GGCCGGGCGCAGTGGCTCAAGCCTGTAATCCTAGCTCTCTGGGAGGCCGAGGTGGGCGGATCGTTTGAGCTCAGGAGTTCGAGACCAGCCTGAGCAAGAGCGAGACCCCATCTCTACTATAAATAGAAAGAAATTAATTGGCCAACTAATATATATAGAAAAAATGAGCCGGGCATGGTGGCACATGCCTGTAGTCCCAGCTACTTGGGAGGCTGAGGCAGCAGGATTGCTTGAGCCCAGGAGTTTGAGGTTGCTTTGAGCTAGGCTGACGCCACGGCACTCACTCTAGCCTGGGCAATAAAGTGAGACTCTGTCTCAAAAAAAAAAAAAAAAATGAGTTAATGATGTACATATTGCCAGGCACGTAGAAAGCTCTTTAAGATAATAATAAAAGCCACGGGTTTTGTCCAAAGGTTTTTTATTAATAATTTTAAAAAGTGGGGAGGTCGCCTCAAGTAGAAATGATGGGGTGACATAGCTGTGACATCTGTCATTTTTTGACATCTGGAGTTTATTTGGCCAAATAGGAGCACAAAAACATGCCATTCTCTCTGTTAGTCATTCAGCAAATATGTAATGAACACTTATTGCATACCAGGCACTGGGAGAACACAGACATGGATAGAATATAGCCCTTGAGGAGTCAGGTAGGAGACCTGAGCTATTAAGACAAAAAGCCTCAGCCAAGACACCACTGTCAATTTGGCAATGGTATATCTATCCTATTGCAGGTAAAATATCTAGGTGTCAAAAAACCACTTCTTGGATGTTGCAAGGTTCACAGCGTTAGTAATGGCAAAAAGCACAAAACAACTAGGGTAAGTATTAACGAGTATAGTAGATTTATTAGATAATATACAGAGGTTTAAAAAATTACAAAAACCCCTCTCCTACTAGGCCAGTTAGTCATTCAACAAACATTCCCAGTGTGCCTACTTTTAAACTAGATGCCAAAGAAAGAGGGATGAGTCAGCCACCATCCTTGCCCTCAAAGATAAAAACGCATAACATTTGGGGGGTGATTTTTTGTTTGCAAAACTTTTTCCCATGCAGGATTTTATTTGGTCCTCCTGGCAAACAGAAAACCAAGGCTCAGCACTGAAAATTGCCCCTGTTGGCAAATACTGGAATTCGGCTTACACCTGGGTTGAAATAAGCAAAGGAAGCCATGTTTCTTTCTACTTTCACGGGCCTGTCGCTAGACCACAACCACCTAATGTAACTCTGATTTCCCTTGGGCTAGAGGAAACCCTTTAGATACTCATCTAAATGTATTTGGATCTGAAGGCCTCAGTTTCCATCCTGTTTCCAAATCCCCACAACTTTTAAGACAGGCTTTCACTGTTTTAGCTTCCAGTTTATCTTAGGCCAAGGAATGGCCAGGGTGATCTTTCAAGTTCCAAAGAGAGGGTCATGTTACTTTCAAGAGATGGTAAAAGAAAGGAAGTAACAATGAATTCAAGAAGGGTCAATACATATTGGCAGCCTGTGTCTCAACTATCTCCCAGCAGGCTGGGCCACCTGGAGGAACCAAGCCTTGCAAAAGTGAACAAAGCACAGCAGGAACCTACTGGAGGGAGTCACAGAGGCTGTAAAGAGGAGGGAATGTCTGAGTGAGAGTTTTGAAGGATGAATAGGAGTTTTCAGGAAGCCAGGAGAGGAAACAGCTATGGAAGCCTTCCCTGCCTCCATGCTGTATGCTTTTCACATAGGATCCAGCAGTCTGGAGCGAGGTTGTCTCCTTCTATGTTAAATGTTAAGACTCAAGAGCAAAAGGCAAGTTTAATCCATTCAGTATCACCCAATACCTGGCACAGGGCCTGGCAAAGTCTTAGTACAATGAGCAGGGTAGGAATTAGCCCTTGGAGCCAGCTCTAAATCACCAGATTAGAGATAAACTGCTTTCCTTTATTAAAGAACAGGAAAATTCAAGGGGAAAAATATCTAAGTGCCAAAACTCGCCATTTCAAAGCACATTTAAACAGAACACAGCAGAGTTGTTAAGCAATAGTGAAGTGTCAAGTGATGTCTGTATTTTCTCATCTAGAACCCAGAAGCAATGAGCCACCTCAATTAACCAGTAGCCCTGGATGTTCATTGTAGAAGGTAGACATGTAGCCTGGAGCCCCAGGCAGAAGCAGCACAACCACGTCACACAGCAGCCCTCTAGCCTGGGCATCTGAAGGGTAGACATTTCATCACCATAGGGAGCAGCCCTGCCAGGACGGATGCAGCAGGGATGGAGCTGGCAGCAGATGGGGTGACTTAAAGAGGGTAGGGGTTTTAGAGGAGGTATATCCTATAAATTCCTCAAGAGCAGAGTCTATCTCTGACATATTTCTGTACACCTGGCGCCTGGTGGCATCTGGCAACTTGCACCTGTCGTACAAGTTGTATTTCTACAATGGCACTTTGCAAAGTGGTCTCAAGTTGGGGACACAAGACAGCCAAGGCCAATGCCCTGCCTGATTGCACATGGAGGAAGGAGTACCTTTATTTAGCTATTATGCCCAGAGAGGGTGACTTTTAAAAATTGGTCCAACCAGGCCGGGCACGGTGGCTCGCGCCTGTAATCCTAGCACTCTGGGAGGCCGAGGCGGGTGGATCGCTCAAGGTCAGGAGTTCGAAACCAGCCTGAGCAAGAGCGAGACCCCGTCTCTACTAAAAATAGAAAGAAATTAATTGGCCAACTAAAAATATATAGAAAAAATTAGCTAGGCATGGTGGCACATGCCTGTAGTCCCAGCTACTTGGGAGGCTGAGGCAGGAAGATCGCTTGAGCCCAGGAGTTTGAGGTTGCTGTGAGCTAGGCTGACACCAGGGCACTCAGGCCCGGAGACTGAGTGAGACTCAGTCTCAAAAAAAACAGAGTGAGACTCTGTCTCAAAAAAAAAAAAATTGGTCCAATCAAAGGATACTCCATTTTTTAATAGTTATGACCAGAAGGGGTGACTTTTTCTAATTGCTGTGACCAGAGGATGTGCCTTTATCTAAAGGTTCCACCAAAGAGGGTGGCTTTTCCTAATTTGTCCACCTAGAGGAGGCACCCTTTTGCCATCCTTCTACCTAGAGGGGACACCTATTTGCCACGTATGCTACCAGCTCCCGCCGGCATTTCAATAAATGTTTACTGGGATGGAGAGATTCCTCACCTCCAGTCTCTTCCCCTCTCAGCATCCCCGCCCTATTTCTGCAGCAGGTAGTCTGGAAACTACAGGCACAAAATGTAAAAACCTCTCTGCAAGTCAGAGATTTAATATTTGTTTCCTAAATCTACAGTTTTCATTAACTCAGAATTATGGGAAAAAAGATTTCACTGGGCTATTTATTACACAATAGGGAGTAAGCTTACATAACTCATTATTACAAGAGGTAATACAGGCTGGAAATTGGAGTACAGGGAGACGTTGCTATCCAGAATCCTCAAGAAATGAGGTCTCTGAATGGCTCAGTTTCCTGGGAGCTGGACTGTTCCCCACTTTTCAGTACTGGATATTTTCTTTAATTTTCACCATTTTGAGTGGAACCCTTCCTGATAATATACTTCTCAGCTTTCCTAAACAGATTCCTGTGAAGATGCTGTGGCCTCTTTTTTTTTTTTATAGGGACAGGGTCTTGCTACATTGCCCAGGCTGGCCTCAAACTCCTGGCCTCAAGCAATCCATCCTCCTCAACCTCCAGCCTCAGCCTCATGAGCCACCATGCTTGGCTACAGCCTCTTACTGATGCCTTATTTATCACCCTCAGAGTATGGTACTGCTTGGGAGGCAAACTATAGGAGTTACCTCTAGCATCTCTTTCCTCTGATCACAGCAGGGGGTATGCCAAAAATGTCCCCCATAGTTCTCCAAGTCCCTTTGTCCCAGTATTTTCCAGGGGCTGCTGGCAAGGTCACCTAAGTGGATATCTCGGGACACCAAAATAGCCACAGGAAAGGTTCTGCACTAGAAATCCAAACACACAGTCCCCAGTCCCAGAGGACACTGTGGCCTAGTCGTCTTCCTTTCTCTGGGTGGCTACTGGCCTAGATCCACATTCTAAAACTATTTCTGTTGGGATCATGAAGGGGAAAAAGATAAATATTCTTTCTTCTAAATTACATTTGCTGATGTATATATGGGTCTAAAAATACTCAGTGCATGTATACAGTTGTCTCACTATTATGCATTACCAGTAATGCAATAATCCACCTGCATGAAATGCGGGGTTCTCTGTGCCCCGTCAGAGAACACAGGAAAGCACAGAGTCCTGTCTAGACGTTGACTCAAAAGCAATCATTCCAACTTCTATTTGTAATTTCTGGCACAGCTTAATTAGGAATACTAAATATTGCAAATTGGAAGTTTCCTTCCTCTTGCTTACACTCTGACAAACCTGTGCATAGTGGGATCTTTATATTCTGTTGCAAAGAAAAGTAAATTTTTACATCAGGTTGACCTGGTGTAGGGATCCAACCCAGTAACATCATGTGTGATATTAAGTGGCCATGATATAAGAAAACAAAAATATTATTCTCATTTAAAATGTTAGTGGTTTTTGAGGACATGTTATAACCAAACTATGCAAAATAAAAGATGTTTTACTTTACCTTAACATATATTTATTCTGTCTGTTAATAAAATAAAAATGGTTTCATTTTTCTAGTTTCCTTTGTTTGCTTATAAAGTTAAAAAGTATATTACCTAATATTGTATTATTACTGCTTGCACCCATGAGAACATTTTTTGTCACTTACTTTAAGCCTGCATTATAGTTCATGCTAATTATCCACAGATACATTAAATTTATAAAGTACTGTGTGGTCACACAAGTTGGGAAACTCTGGATTAGTCTCTTCTGGCTTTAACTGCCCATAACATAACAGGGGCTCTTTGCCCCGGCTGCAACATAGAATCACTTGGTAACCCTCAAAAATACTGGTTCCTGGACCTCGGCTCCAGAAATTCTGGATTTATTGGTATGGGGTGGGGCCACAGCATTAGTGATGTTTTTTAAACATTTAGAGTAAATTTTACTGACATGTATTGATTAAAGAGGACTTTGTTTTTAAACATCATCAAACCTCAATCACTTATCTCTATTCGTTTACATAATTATTTTACATAGTTACTAAGAATTTAGCAAAATATTAGTCTTTTTTTAAAGCTCTCCAGGTGATTTGGCCTTGCAGCCAGGGTCTATATGAGTCTATGGCTGTAATTAAAAAATGAAAAATGCAATCAGACAAGCAGTGCGTAGGATTCTACTCATGGAGATGACTGAGTTGCCTGGTAGTCTGAGTATCTTGCAGACACTGCTAAGGCGTGCCTGTGACCTTGACATTGTCTGGCTGTGAGCTCAGGGTTTAATCGCTCCAGATCCATGCTGGTGAGAGTTAGACCTGTGGTATCACCAGGCAAACTGCCCACTACTTCACTGAAACACCCGGAGGCCCCGGAAGTGTTGTGAGATGGTGTTTCTTCACCCATAAACCAGGCTGGTTCTGTAAAACTGGTGAACTCAACCAGGAGCCGTGGAGACATCCCGATGCGGCTCCTCCATGGGCACACGAGCATTCTTTACATATTCTAGAAAAGAAAATAATGGCTGCAATTCGGAGCTGTCTAGGAAACATTCTTATTATAACTTCGTCTTGACAGTAGCCCCATCCAGGCATTGCAAAAGGCTTCATGGAGTTTCATCTTCTTAGTATTTAGTGATGGTGTGCATGATTGCGATACAAGCACCAGGCATTTCACATATATTATTTTGGATCCTCACAACAATCCTTCGGACAGGGTAGTGTTTAACCCCATTTTACTGATGAGGAACTGTGTCTCAGAGACAGCGAGTCAGTTAATAAGTGCTGGCAAGTGGGACTTCAACTGGTAGCTGCTGATTCCAAATTCTGAGATCCTTTTTCTTAACATGTTACCCATTGATTTTTTTATTAAAAGTAATACATGTCTGGCGTGCACATATGGAAATAACATTCATCGGATGTCGGGCAGGTTGGGGGGAGGAGGGGATGGGTAAATTCGCACCTACTGGGTGCGGTGAGCACTGTCTGGGGATGGGCACGCCTGCAGCTCTGAGTCGGGCGGTGCAAAGTCAATGGATGTAATCAAAGTGTTTGTACCCCCGTAATATGCTGAAATTAAAAAATAAGTTTAAATAAAGTAATACATGTTCATTTGGGAAATTTTGAAAAATACAGAATGATAGAAGGAAAAAAATAGCATCCAGTTCCATAATCCCATCATCCTGAGATAACCACTGTGAAGACCGGCATATACCCCTCCAGTTGCTTTTTCACGTCTGTATGTGCTTTATTTTGAACAACATTGTACATGGTAAATTTTAGACCTAAAAGATGAATTGTATACCTTGGTTTCTCACTTAGCATTATTTTGTGCATTTCCACATATCCTTATATATTCGTTTAGATGTGGTTTTTCATAGCTGTATACTAGTCTATCATCATGTAGACCTAGAAAAATTTATATAACTCCCTTATTATTGAATGTTTAAGTTATTTTCATTTTTCCAGTTAATATGACTAATCAAAAGATGCAGTAAGGATCCTTGCACATATTTTCCCCAAAATATCTGATTATTTCTTTAACATAAGGTCCTGGAAGTGCAGTTACTGGTCAAAGGAGACACACAGTATATAACAACCAGACCTGTATTGCTAACTCTGAGACTCCACCTCCCGCCGAGCAGAGAGCCCCTGAGGATGTTAATGTAAGGAGACCTCAGTCACCTCTGGGCCTCTAGTTGGGCAGGAATAAACTGAGTTTGGTATTTTGCAGATACTGGGAATCAGACTATAAATTGTCAAGCAGCTAATTACACTGTTCTCAGAAGCAAATGATTCCAGTCAAAATAAAAACAGCTGATAGATATATTTTTAAAACCTATCTCCTCTTTGAGTCCATTTTCCAAAGGGAAAGAAAAGAGTCTCTCTGACTTTCCCGCAGATGAATTATGGACCATTCTGAAAAATCTACGCTATTTAAAAATAAAAATAATAATAAAAGATACAGTCAAACCTCAAATGTCACAGAAAAGCAGGGGCATGAATAATATATTTAGGTTTTGTGTGCAACTGGATACACCCAGCCAGGGACACACAGGCAGATAGACTCTTGCTTTCTCTCTCTTCCTCACTATGGCTTGGAGCCCCTCCTGCTCTGGCCCGGGACCTGGCTCTGCAACGCAGGGAGGGGCTGAGGTTGCCCAGGTCTCATCTGCCCAAGGGTAATGAAATCTTGAATGTAGATCGAGAAAATCCACAGGTAATATTACAACTTCATTTGAAGCATGCATTTTAACCTTCTCAAGACCCTCGCATCCAACTCCTTGGCCAGCCAGCAAACAGGATGTGACGGACTCCTCACCCCACCTCCACCCTGGGGGCTCATCCTGAGTCGCCAGGTGCTCTGCTCCCTCTACTCCTGAATCACTCCAGTTAGTTACTCCCCCAGGCTAGCTTTCACACATCCGGGGCCTTGCACGAGCTACTTCCTAAACCAGGAGTTCCCTCCCCCACCTTCTTCAACGGGCCTGCTCCAGGTCGCACTTCAGAACTCAAACATCCCATCCTCCTGGAAGCTTCACCCAACCTCCATGCTGAGTCAGGTGAACCTCCTCTGCCTTCCCTCCATGCTCTAGGCCAGGCGTCCTCAAACTACGGCCTGCGGGCCACATGCAGGTCGCCTAGCACATTTATCCGGCCCGCCGGGTGTTTTTGCCCCCGCTGCCTGTCCTGCTTAGCAGCCGACTCGTCCTGCGCCCACAGTGCGCATGTGTGGAATGTGCGCCTCATTCTCCAACGGCCCTCCAACGGTCTGAGGGACAGTGAACTGGCCTCCTGTTTAAAAAGTCTGAGGACCCCTGCCTAGGCTAATCTCCACACCACTATGGTCCGCTGCTCTCCCCACCGGACTGGGGGCCTATAGCCCAGTTCAGCTCTGTATCCCCAGAAACCAGCACAGGGCCAAGCCCAGAGTCAGCTGCTCAATAAATGAGCACCAGCAATGGCTAGAAAGAAGGCTGGAAGGAATTCAACTTAACAGGTATTTATTAAGTGTCTATTAGGTGCCAAGTACTGTTTTAGGAGCTGTTTTATCTGTTGTGTTTTATCTGTTGTGTTTACTGTTTTACAACAGTAAAAACAGATAAAGATCTCTACCCTCAAGGAGCTTACATCTTATTGAGAAGCTTGCATTTTAGAAAGAGAGGGGAGGGGAGGGAGAGAAGGAAGGATGGAGGGGAGAGAAGGAGGGACAGAGGAAAAAAGAGAAGGGAGACCTGCCTGATTGCTCAAACCTCTCAAGTTAACCAGCTGATAGCTAATGATCTCACACGTGACCTCACACAGAGTGCCTTGCTACAAGCTACTTGTGCACTTACTCAACACTTACTCAACACACCTCCCGTTTGCGCTATTAAAGTAGGCTTGGCTGCTAAGATATTGCCATCCTGTGCACTCTAACTTGAAAACATCGATGAGGGCTTATCTGAGTGAAATCACGGAATTCTACAGACCACGGAAGAGCTGATAGCTTGAACCAGGAAGGCGAGGCCAGTGGTTCCCAACTGATGGTAGAAGACTCTAGAAGGTCCATGCATCACAAGAAGCCCATGACTTTACAGATCCACAAAGCATTGTCCATTGACTGAATAAGCACTACTCTTCATATGTGTGAAAATAAGGTTACCAAGTTTAAAATTGCAAATTCATGGAAAAGCACTGGTGAATTCACAGCAGCATTCTGTTATTGGTTTTGGTTTTTGATTTTACCATAAGGGATTCTAAAAGTCCCAATTTCATTCTTGGGCTCCAAACCAGACTGAATGGAAGAATCTTCTGGGATGGGAACTGGGGTCCTGGTTCCAGTTATCAGGTCTCCACCACCTAGAGAAGAAGACCCGATGTCCAGGCACCACGTGCTGATGTGGTGGGAAACAAGCCTGGCACCAAGCCCTGAAGCCTGGGAGCTCTTCAAGAAGAGAGACTTAGTCTGATTTACCTCTGGGTCTCTAGCACCCAGCACAGTGGCCAGACAGGGCCCAGGCAAAGTTGTGCCTACTCTTCAAGGCTAGAAAATAACGATCTGAGGAAAAGGTGATCAGAGGCCTTCAGAAAGAGTGTAGAGCAGTCAGTGAGCCTGTTAAGCTACTTGAGCACTGAAGGATAAGAAATCCATACCTTGGAAATGCATATGCTAAATGCATTTTTGGTAATAATTTTACTTTCTCATTCCCCTTGGTTTTTACTAAGAGTGCCTTTTGAAATGTCAACTAGGGGCTACTATAATAAGAGAAAATAGGCTGCAGGTGTCTTGGGAGTAATGTCTACAATTGGATTGAAAGCTCTAAGGGAGAAGAACAGATATAAAGATGACACAGGGATCAGGAGGGATCACAATGGAAAGGTGACCTTCAGAGGGGTCACTAGCCAGCCACCCCTTCCCAACTGAAGATTCTCTTTCCAGAGCAATTTTCCACTCACATGTCAAGATTATGTTCTGTTTTAACAAGGGAGGCTGTTGCCTCACACCTATTCTCTATACAACGCAAGGCTGATCTTCTTCCTCTTCTCCTGCTCCAGGTCACCCCTTCCCAAGTCCCAGCTACAGAACCACAGGGCTCCCTCTGTTACTGAAGGCAGCAGGATTCATTCCTCATCCCAGACAAGAACCAGCTACAGAAAGTGCCAGGGCAGTGACTCTCAATGAACAAATGACTTTGAACTTAGTGTCACTGCAGAGGGCAGAGCCTGGATGTCAGAAGGCCTGGCTTCTAGATCAAGGCCTCCTGTCACTGACCTGCTGTGTGACCTGGCCTGTGCCACATTGCCAAATAAGCAGAATAAACACATGCTAGGCCACCAACAACAGGGGTACAAAAGGCAGAGAAGGATGGAGAAAGACTCTAGTAAAAAACTGTCTTAATTTCAACATATATGTGAGCTTTGAGTCATTTCAAAAGAGTATCATTTTATTTTATTTGAAAGGTTAGTATTCCTTTCATTTGGAATTACATATGGGAGGCACTAAAACCTTTTTAGCATTTGGGACTACTGAAAGTCTTGGTCCAGCTGGGTACCTTCAGACCAGTCCCTTCCCCTTTCTGGGATTGGGTTACCAGGTGTTACGACACTAACAATGGTTAATGACTGAAATTTTGGTGCCACCTGGGTAAATGGACTCCACCCAAGCCAGAGAGGTACAGGGAGAGATGATGCAAATGCACAGCTGTCCTCCTGAAACTAAATCAACTTCATCAAGGTCAAAGTTGAGCTGGAGAGCCATAACCTAAATCTTCTCCTACTGCTCTACCATTCTAACATCCTGATGCTTTCACCGCTTTAGCTGTTCATGTGTCTAAAAGGGGGAAGATTAAATTTCTTGTTTCTAAAGTGGAGGAAATTCTAGTGGACATTTTGGTATCCAAATTTCCAGTGAAGATGTTTTCAACACATGGAAATACCATGAAGCAGACCAGGAATTTCATGGTACTTAAGAAGAAAATGAAAAAAAAAAAATGAAGAAGAAGAAGAAGAAAATGGAAAGTGGGGGGAGGGAGAAAAGAAAAAAAAATGTGTTTGCTCCCGCTCCCTACTCCATCAACCCACTGTCCCAAGGGCCTCTGGGGATGACAGGCGGGACAGAGACAAAGTGAGCCCTGGCAGAGAGCCTGTTCCACTTACCCAAAGTTCTCCCCTGCTCCCACTCAAGAGGCCATCTCCCTTCCTCATTAGCAAGGACGGTCAGACTCAGGGTCTACAGACCTCACCTAATGGCAAACCAGCTGTAGTCTAGAGGTGCCATTTTCATTTCTGTATAGATTTACAACACTTTCCCCTTGCACTGGAATTATGATTTAAACATAAATAAACCAGCTGTCCTTTCTGATTTGGAGCCAGAGTTGCCACAAAGTTAGAAAATCAAAAGGTAGGAATTTTACATAAAGATAAAGAGGGAGTTTCCACCATGGACCCAACTGGCTGTATTCAAGCCAAAATAATTGCAAGAAGCAACAGAGCATCATCTTTCCTACAGCAAGTTCATGGGCTAGTATAACATGATAGCTCTCCAGTGTTATTAAACATACCTAGAGTTATCCAGTGTTTCAGTGACTTCCTTGATAGCAAAGAAGATATTATACCCCTAGGCCAATGGCCTGATTGCTTTTGCAATTATCATCTGAACACCTACAAATATTAAATAGATCTCTGAGGGGGTGTTGGAAAGCTTGGACTGACTCAGCTTACGGTGTCAGGCATGGAAGTATTTCCCACTGGCTTTGACCATACCATTCTTGAGATGAAGAGCACAGAAGATAGGCCACAGATGCAATAAAACCTGTCACATTCAAAACCAGATGTCGAGAAAACCTCAATTTATGGGCAGGGCCTTGCCTAGGGTGTGGCAACTGCCACAGATTCACAAATACAGGGGCCTGGTGCAGTCCTGTAGGGTGCCTCTCCTCCCTCCATCTCCACCCTCGACCCCACCATACCAGTGACAAGAGCTTCTAGGGCAGTGGCAAAGGGGTTCAAGCTACCAAAGAACAGCCTTGTGGGGGGGGGAATGTTGCCAAGCAACAAGCCCACCCCTGTAACCTTGAAGAAGGTGGGGGGAGGACTTGTGATTGTGCAGGGCAGCGGCCCCCTACCTTTTTGGCACCAGGGACCGTTTTCATGGAAGACAATTTTTTCACAGACCGGGGCGGGGAGGGAGGGCGTGGTGGGAAGGAATGGTTTGGGGATGATTCAAGCGCATTACATTTATCATGCACTTCATTTCTATCATTATTACATTGTAATATACAATGAAATAATTATACAACTTACCATAGGTTGGGGACCCCTATGGTAAGTTGTATAATTATTTCATTATATATTACAATAGAGAGAGAGAAGCATCTTGGAATCCTTTAGCATCCCCTTTCTCCTCCTCTATCCCTCTCCTTCTCCTCGCCCTAGCCTCCCCCTGCCCAGCCTGCAGGCTATGGGCCAGCCTGACTTGCCACTATGCCGAGTTGACCATCCGGTGGCAGCCAAGTTGTCCCTGTAGGGAGGCTATGAACTGCTGGCCTGTCAGCTGCCATTCACTCTGGCCGTGTTGCTGCCAAACCTTCCTCCCTCCTTCCCAGGCTCCTCCTGCCCATGGCTAAAAGAAATAGTTAAGAGAAAGAATTGGGGGCGATCCGGCCAGACGAAGCATATGCAGGGTAAAATGCTGACTGGGAGTGCTGACCCCCAGCAAAACGGTCAGTAGGAGAGTGGGCGTACTAAGATGAAAGGACATAGGGAAGAGAAAAAGGGTAAGGCCTGGCAATGTTTGTTTGTTTATGGTTAAAATCTAATATTCAGCCCACTGAACACCTCGTTGCAGCTTACGCCTGAGCAAGAAGGGGGTGACCAGATGGTGCACTGAGCATGCTCCCCAGCTCCCTTTGCACTTGGCACTGATGGTCAGATTGTTGCTGAGAAGGCCTAATTTCAGTGCTGTGCAATCGCAGCTCCTGAGGAGGAAAGCGTGCAGTGGGGACCTCAAGGGGAGTCTAGGGTAGACTCAGACTAGAAAATGGAAAATCAGACCCTTTCACCAACTTCCAGAAGGTAGCTATCCCCAATGCCTGTGAGTCTAGTGACATCTACATTCTCAAAGGCAAGTGGCCACACCAAAGATAAGAGATGGCCACTCTCCCTGATCGTGCAAACTTCCAAGAGGCCAACCCTAGGGAAATTTATCTTAAGAATTTCTCCTAACCTTATGCAAAGATATCCATTGCATAAAGCCATCTCCTAACCCAGCAGATCACTGGAAAGGGTTAGGTCCCAAAATGACTTGATAAAGCCACACTTTCCCTCCCATGGAAGGGACTCACCGATTCAGTGGACAGGAAGGTCCCAGTGGGAAAAGCAGAGCCTTCTCTCTGTCCTTAACTTACCCTGCTGAACCCGGTAGGTGGCTCTCTGCAAGCTATGTGGGGATTTTGACAACTGTACCCCCAGCTGACTTATCGAATTTCTCCTAGACCAACCCTGGCAATCGGTGGGACCCCAGCAAAAAAACAAAAACACAATGACCCTCTTACCCTCTTTGTTAACTGAGCACTCACCAGCTTTCCTGGGCCCTTGCCCTGCAGAGGCTTCTGGTCCCATGCCTACATTCCATCTGGCAGTCACCTGTGGCTTCCACCTTCCTTTTCCCACAGGACCTAGTTCATTTTTCTCCACCAGTGATCTCTGCCATCCACCTCAGAGGTCAGAGACCTTTTTGAAAAGGGGTGCCAGGGCCCCTGAGTACCGTCCATCTGGAAGGGGTGGGGTCTACAACGGAGAGGGGCTGACCCAGGCAATTCTTTCCCAAGGCAGCAGGACACTTGCACTCAAAAGTCAGTCAGTAGCCATCGTCTGCCTCCATCTGAAACTCTGGCCACACTGCTCCTCTCCTCTAACTTTCTGGAGGCACCAATTTGTCCCGGTACCTGGCATGCCTCAGACGCGGCCAGCATTTCCTGTGTACTCAGTTCCCCTGCTTTCAACAGAAGTCCCACCCTCTACGCGGGCACTGCATTTCCACCGAGAGGGGCTCCCCCATTCAAAGTTTTGGGATCCGAGGTAGTACGGGCAAGGGCTCGCGTCGCCTGCCCACCCTCTCACGGGTCCTCGGCGCTCAGCGAGGGCACCACTGGGACCTGCCGTTTCTCAGGCATGGCTGATTCCTAAAGTGAACGCACTTCAGGAAACTGATTTCTGTAAATGGTTCTCTCCAGCAAATCTGTGCAGCCAGACCCTAGCGGTAGGGGGTCAGCGGAGCCAGGGGTGGGGAGGCCGTGTCCCCTCCCCCTCGCCGGCGCAGCGGCCCGGAACGTGCCAGGAGAAGCTGGCGGGAGGGCGCCCGGACACCCCTCCGAGTGCGAGCCTCGTCCACGCTGCAGCGCCCAGCTGCACGGGTTCAAAGCCAGTAAGCACCAGCGCGCGGCTCCAGCAGCGGCGCGTAGGTGGCGGGCGACTGGGGCGCGCTTTCTGAAGTGGCTGAGCTCCTAGACCCGAGGAAAGACGCCAGCGGCTCGGCCATTTGGTTCCCGCCGCCGCGATTATGAGGAAACCTCGGGCCTGGGGGTGGGGCGAAGCCGTCCCGGACCCCGCGGGTCCCCCCTCAAATGCCCTGGAGGCAGCCGCCAAGCCCTGGGGTCGGGGGCCCGGAGGGCACGGGCCACTCAGGGTGGCGCGCCGGGTGCAGGAGCAGGAAGTCGGAGCGGCGAGCGGCGGGCGGGGAAACGGGATCCCCTCGCTCGGGAGTGAAGGGGAGGGGAGGGAGGGGCGGCGGGGGCGGGGAGGGGTGGGCGCAGAGCGGGGCGCCTACTGGCGCCCCCAGAGGCGGGGTAGACGCGGGCCCCGGCCCGCGACCGCCCGGGCGGCGTTTACCTAGCTCCTCCTCGTCGTCCTCGGGGCCAAGCAGGCGGCAGGGAAGGCGGCGGCGGAGGCGCACGGTGCGCCGGAACAGGCCGTCGGTGCGGCGCCCCAGGGCCAGCAGGTGCCCCTCGAGGTCCTCGAGCAGGGCCAGCGAGTGGCCGCAGAGGTCGGCGAGCTGCCGGAGCAGGCTGAGCGCGGCCAGGTGGCTCACGTCGCGGAGCTCGGCCAGCGGCTGCGGCGACTTGCGCGGGCACAGGCGCTGGGGCACCACCGTGCGCCTGTAGAACGGCATCCCGGGCGCGGGCGCGGGGGACCAGCCCGGCGGCGCGGCGGGCTCGCCCCAAGCGGCGCCCCTGGCCCGAGCGCCCCTGAGCGGCGGCCCCAGCTCCGGGTGGCGCGGGCCCCTGGGCGCGGGCGGGTGCGCGGGCCGCCGGGTTCCCAGCCTGGAGCGCCGGCTCCCCCCGGGGCTGCACACTCGCGGAGCCACTGGTCCCTCTGACTCTGGCTCGCCGGGCTCCTCCTCCTCCCCGCCCTTCTCCTCCTCCTCCTCCCTGGCTCTGCGACTTCGGGATCCCCCCACCCACCTTTTTTTTCTTTTGCGGTCAGAGATTCGCAGATTAACGCTTGATCCGGGAGAGGAGGGAAAGGGAAGTAGGAGTAAAAAGAGCGAGCTGGAGCGTGAAAGAAGGAATGTCTGCGTGACTGGGGTGGGGGGGCGAGCGGTGATGTTCCATACAGGATGTGTGCCCGCGTCCTCCTGAGGAGCTCGACTCCCAGTACTGAGGGTTAGAGTTATTTTCTGCTTTTTTTTTAACTTAAACTTTTTCTTAATAAATACTAAAGAATGTCAAGCACCCCCACGCCCACACCAGCGAGTAACCAGCGAAGACCGACCAAATAGTTTGACTTCATTCATCTTGCTTTCCTTCTCCAAACATGTCACTTGGTGCCACGCACAGACTAGACGAGGCTGTGAGTGCAGCTTTCTAGCGCCCAAGAGCTTGGAAATAAGGGGCGAAGAACCAAATATCGTATTCGACTGTTCCACAGGGCAGGGGCTCTGGGGAGTCCTGCGGTGCGTGGACGTCATAAAGGCATCGGAATGAATGAATGAAAACAAAGCCATTCTCTGCAAAAAATAGATTCAATTCGGATAGAGGGACACCGCTCCATATTTTATGCAAAGAAAAAAGCCCAGGTTCGCCTCCTTCAGGTGGGGCCCTCCAGCTGGGATGCCCTCCATCCCCGGCCACCACAGCTGCTGAGCTGCTCTGAGAAGGGGTACAGGAGTCGGGGTGTGCTTTCAGGGCTGGCGACCCTGTGGTCGGGTCCTGATTTCTCTCCATTCCAGAAGATAGAAAAGAAGGAGACATTATCATCCTCAGAAAACCAGAGTACCTGAGTATGTGTGTCCTTGCCCACTTGGGGACTTTCAGAACACTTATTTTCCACACACTGCACACCCCTGCGATTCTCCGCTAACCCACTGCTTTGACTTTGGTGTGCCTCCATTTATTCCTTTCCCTAATTCTGTCATCTTTCCTCCTACAAACGTTTACATCCTTATAATCCCTTATAATCTATTAGTAAAACACTGAATAGAATACCTCTGTCTACACTAATGATCCTGAGTGGCCTGTTTTCATGCATTCCGTCAGAGAATTAATTGTCCCTTAAGCAGCTCAAGAAGGCCCTACAACTAGTATATTTCAAAATTGCCAAAAGAATAGATTTTTTTTTTGAGACAGAGTCCTGCTCTGTTGCCCTGGGTAGAGTGCAGTGGCATCATCATAGCTCACTGCAATCTCCAACTCCTGGGCCCAAGCGATGCTCCTGCCTCAGCCTCATGAGGAGCTGGGACTACAGGCATGCACCACGATGTGCACTAGTTTTTCTACTTTTAGTAGAGATGGAGTCTCGCTCTTGCTCAGGCTGGTTTTGAACTCCTGACCTTGAGCGATCCCCCAGCCTCGGCCTCCCAGAGTGCTAGGATTATAGGCGTGAGCCACTGCGCCTGGCCAGAATAGATTTTAAATGTTCACAAAAAATGGTAAGTATGTGAGGTGATGGATATGTTAATTAGCTTGATTTATTCATTCCACAATGTATGCATACATCAAAAGATCACATTGTACCCCATAAATACATGCATTTATTTGTCCACTTAAAATGAAATAAAAGAGTAATCCAATTACCCTTTTCAGTATATAGTTTCTTCTTATTTAGTAAATTAGAATATGGATACTAGGAAAGTTGGATTCTAATTTTAAAAAGAGTCAAGAAATAGGCAAAAGACAACCCCTTTTCTGAACTATAAAATGCGTTGCAGAATGAGAACCCAAAATTCTCTATTTGGTGAACTCAAACCTGAGCCAAGAGAGTGACTGGCAGGAAGTAGGGAGTTGGCTGGATTCTCCAGGGATAATTTTTCTTGACCTATGAGCTGTTTAGACTGATCTCTGCTCTAGAGAAGAAGAAATGAGGTGTGAGCAGATTGAAGGAGACTGGGCAGAGTGTCTCTGCCCGAGCATGGCAAGCCTGGACTGGGCCTGATGGCTGAGCTGCCCTCAGTACTCTGATTCCCAAAGCTGATGAATCTTTCAGAGCTCTGTAATAATAAGCTCAAGTCCAAGTAAATCAGCTTTGGCCCCATGCCCTTCCCCCAGCCTAGTCCGCTCTCACTCCAGCCTCTTCAATAAGACGCCCCTGGCTTTCGTCAAGGAAACATCAAGGACTTGTAGTGGAGCCACCTCAGTGCACAGCCCCTCCTCCCTTCCCAGGACTAGGGCCGGATGGCATATATATATATATACATGATGGAAGAACTTGAGGGAATGTAAATCTTCACCTTCCTTCTTGTCTCCTATCTCTTCCCAACAGGAAAGGTGAGACCTGGAGTGAGGGGCTGCCTTGGCTTCAAGAGAAAGGCCAGGATACAGACAGCCTCAGGGGAAGGGGTGCAGGGGCCTGGTTCTGGTCTGCGGAGGGAGAGTTGGGGTTCTAGAAGCGCCACGCTCCGGCTGGCAGGACAGCAGCTAAGGTGAAGCATCATCGCCTGTGCTCCGGCGCAGTATCTGGCACAGGTTACTGCAAAGGCATGCCGACACCCTTGCCTAATAGTAATAATATTTCTTTGTAATAATATTGTCTCCCCCACTAGATCGTTAGCTCCATGAGGGCAAGAACCGTTTCTGTCTCGTTCACTGCTGTATGCTCAGTGCCAAGCCCAGCGACTGGCACGCGGTAGCACTCAGAAAATGCCTGTTGAACAAATGAACACATGGAGGATTATAGGCAGAGTCAGATTTGAAGGGCCTTAGTAAAGGATTTAACTTGACCAAATGGGCTACAGAGACTCACAGTAGATTCTGAAGCAGAGCACTGCCTGGCACGAGGAAGGAGGTGTTATACTTCGGAACTTTGCATGGGGAGACCAAGACAGCTACTCCCCGCTTGTGCCCACATCCCCAGGGTCAAGTAGCCAGTAAGTGCTCTGTGAATTAAACATTTGCTTTGATTTGCCTATAAACCTTGGCATTATACATTCAGAAGGAGAGAGAGAGAGAGAGAGAGAGAGAGAGAGAGAAGGAAGGTGCAAAGGGGAGAAAGGGGCAGGGGCCCTTAATAATCAAGCCAGACCTGAAAGTGCTGGATGCCTCCTACCCACCCACCAACTCCCAGGCTCCAGGCCTCTAGCAGTTCATCCGGTCACCATGCTCAGAGTTGCAATCTGAGCCTTAGCTGGCCTCACCTGTGGAATTGGATATGCCTGTGGCCTAGAAGCAGAGGCTGAGAAAGATTGGCCAGAGGGCAGGAGGGAAACAGGAGAGTTGACTGCTAATGACCAGCAAGGGCCCTGCTTTCCTTCCTACCTCCCATCCTGCCTTCCCGCCTAGAATTTCAATAAAAAATGAACTTGAAATAATAAATAAGTGGCATAGGATATGCCATGTCTCCTCCTTCAAGCTGGCAGTTTCCACAGCTGCAAAATGAAAATTTAGGAGCAAGCGACCATGCAACCTACCCAGCTTCCCAGTATAAGCTTCAGTCTTATTTCCGGATGAGAAACAAGAAAGCTGCCTCCATGTTGCTACCTCTCAAATATACCCAAATGGTAGCAACTTGGTGGCTAAGAAAGGATGCCAGTTTTCTCCTTGACATTCCTCTAGAGTTAATTTGTTTTAGCTAAGAGTTTGTTTGTTTGTTTGTTTTAGAGACAAGATCTGGCTATGTTGCCCAGGCTGGACTCAAACTCCTGGCCTCAAGGGATTCTTCCAAGTAGCTGAGACCGCAGGCACCTTCCACCACATTTCCGTGTTTCATCTAAGTTTTAAGAACATACATTCACCCCACACCCCCTTGCCTTGAGATTCAGTAAAGATGTTTTCATTATAAATGAAAAAAATACACCGGTAGCCAATAGGGGGCTACAAAGGCTGCTCGTCAATCCCAACTCTAACCGGTTGTTCCCTGGTTCTAAGTGTCTGTACCAAGAGATATTAACAAGAATTAGCAAATACTAAATTGACTCTTTTAAGTGTCATTTGCCCTTTTGGGTATTAATGCTCAGCTCTGCAGTTAAGAACACGAGTGAACTTTCTCTCCTCAGACAGGCAGCCCTGTAGCCCAAAGTGGCTTTTCAATCAGAATAGAGCCTATATAATTCCATCAACAGTGCAGACGATATCGATGCTAATCAATGCTACGCTCTGCAAAGAGTGGGAGCGCTGAGCGGATCAGTGCTGCGAGGTTTGGGAGGAAAGAGCACGCTTCTGATCTTGAAGCCATGGAGGCTTCGCTGAGCAGAGGCGGGAGGGGCGTAGCCCCAGAGCTGGGCCTCCAGGGGTGGACGGGAAACTTCCATGGCCATCAATCACCTCCTAGGGCAACAGGCGTGTGAGCCAAAGACGGCTCAAGGTCCTAAAATAAATTCCTTTCAGCCCAGACTCAGTGCTTGACACACACAGGGCAAACCCTTCAAGAATTCCATGAGGACATAAACCTTTATTTCAAAAATAAACTTTGATGTTACTTGAACTTTGGCCCTGACTCTGAGCCCAGGCTGAAACTTCAAGAAAAGATTTGCGGTATTTTGAAAGAAACTATGGGAAATTTCAGGAGAATGTGAACAGATTCTTTTTCAGTCCGTCATCCTCATGTCCTGTGTGGATCCTCCCTCACCACCGATCCCCTCCCCTCCCACTGAGCCATCATATGTTTCCCTCCCTATCTTGTTAGGATGAGACTATAATTAGGAATGTTCAATGTTGTTGGATTTAATGGGTAATTTTATCTTAAAATGCTTACTTAGGAAAAGATCACATTAGGTCACTCCTTGACTAGCCTACTCTTAACCTAAAAACCACCATCTCTCCCTTGCAAACCTCTATCTCCTCCCAAAATCCTAAAGCAGTAAGTAAAAGTCCATAATCTCCCCAGGATGGGCTATGTCTGCCACTAGATGACATGTCTTCAATGTGTTTGATATTAAGGCTGGTTTTGGTAATAACCATGCCCATGTACAACATTAAATTGGGGGTTATCTTAGTTTTCTTGGGCTGCTATAACAAAATGCCATAAACTGAGTGGCTTATCAATAACAGAAATTTACTTCTCAAATTCTGCAGGTTGAGAACTTCAAGATAAAGGTGCCAGCACATTCTGTGTCTGATCGGAGCCCACCTCTTGGTTCGTAGATGGCACCATCTTCCTGTGTCCTCACATGGTGGAAAGGGGCAAGGCAATTCTCTGGGGCCCCTTTTATAATGGCATTAATCCCATTCATGAGGGCTCCACCCTCAGGACCCAATCACCTTCCAAAAGTCCCACCTCCTAATACCATCACATCAGGGAGTAGGTTTCAACATAGAAATTTTAGGGGACACAGACATTCAGACCATAGAATTCCACTCCTGCCCCCCCAAATTCATGTCCTTCTTACAGGCAAAATATATCCATTCTAACCCAATAGCCTCAAAGTTCTTAACTTTGTTCTAGCATTGATTTAAAACTCCAAGTCCAAAGTCTCATCTAAATGTCATCTGCTATGGTTTGAATGTATCCCCCCAAAGTTCATGTGTCAGAAAATTAATCCCCAATGCAGCAGTGTTGAGAGGTGGGACATGTAAGAGGTAATTAGGGCCTGGCACGGTGGCTCACGCCTGTAATCCTAGCACTCTGGGAGGCCGAGGCAGGCGGATTGCTCCAGGTCAGGAGTTCGAAACCAGCCTGAGCAAGAGCGAGACCACGTCTCTACTATAAATAGAAAGAAATTAATTGGCCAACTAATATATATATATATATATATATATATAAACAGCTGGGCATGGTGGCACATGCCTGTAGTCCCAGCTACTCGGGAGGCTGAGGCAGGAGGATCGCTTGAGCCCAGGAGTTTGAGGTTGCTGTGAGCTTGGCTGACGCCATGGCACTCACTCTAGCCTGGGCAACAAAGTGAGACTCTGTCTCAAAAAAAAAAAAAAAAAGAGGTAATTAGGTCATGAGGGAATGGATGAATGCCATTACCAAAGGGGTGGGTTAGTTATTATAGGAGTGGGTTCCTAATGTTAAAATAAAAGGATAAATTCAGCCTCCTTTTTCTCTCTTATGCTGTCTCTCACCATATGATACCTTCTGTCATGTTATTATGCAGCAAGAAGGCCCTCACCTGATACAGCCCCTCATTCTTAGAATTACCAGCCTCTAGAACTGTAAGAAATACATTTATTTTCTTTAGAAATCACCCAGTCTGTGATAGTCTATTAAAGCAACAGAAAATGAACTAAAACATCATCTATATCAGATATGGGGGAGACTCAAGGTATGACTCATCCTGAGGAAAATTGCTCTCCAGCTGTGAGCCTGTGAAATCGTACACGTCATATGCTTCTAAAATACAATGGTGGGACAGGCCTAGGATGAACACCCTCATTTCAGAAGGGAGAAATAGGAAAGAAGATAGGTTAACAGGTCCCAGGTAAGTCTGGAACACAACAGGGGAAACAACATTAAATCTCAAGCCTCAAGTATGATCTTCCTTGACTTGAGGTCCTGCCTTCCAGACACACTGGGGTAGCAGCCTTACTCTGATGGCTTTGAGCAGCCCTGTCCTATGACAGCTCTGTGCCTGGGTCATGCACCAGTGGCTCTACTGGTCTTGGGTCTTGGTGGCAGCCCCACCCCCACAGCTCCACTAGGCACTACCCTAGTAGAGACTCCCCTAGGTGGCCCTGCCCTTGTGGAAGCTCTCTGACTAGGTCACATGCCCAAGGCTCCAACCATCCATCCTTGGAAATCTAAGTGAAGGTACTTGTGCACTCTGCTAGCCATCAGAGATGGCACTGCACAGTCACCACCTAGGTTTATTGCCTGTGCCCTCTGGAGGCATAGCCACCGAAGTCCGCCATGCACCTGGGTCCACTAGAGCCACACCTTGGGCAGTTGAGAAGCATGCTGTGCCAGAATTTGGGGAGTGCATTCTTCCACTGTCTTGAGGAATAGCACCCAGCCAAGCCACGCCTTCAACACTTTGCTTAGAAATTTTCTCAAATATCCAGTTTCATCACTCACAAGTTCTACCTTTCCATAAAACACTGGAACATGAACACAATTCAGCCATCATCCGTAACATGTTCCACATTTCCATCTGAGATCTCATCAGAATGGCCTTACTGTCCATAATTCTACTGGCATTCTGTTCACAACCACTTAGATATTGTCTAAGGAGATTGAGGCTCTCTCTACAGCTTTCCTCTTCTTCTGAGCCCTCACCCAAATCACCCTTTGTGGTCTTTTCACAGCAATGTGTGCTTTACGCAGCATGCAAAACCCATTATTCAGTTCCAAAGCCACTTCTAGGTATTTGTTACAACAGCACCTCCATTTCCTGGTGCCAATTTTCTGTCTTAGTCAGTTTGGGCTGTTATGACAAAATACCATCAACTGAGTGGTTTAAAAACAACCAAAATTTCTTTCTCAGTTCTAGAGTCTGGGAACTTTCATCCTGAAGGTTCAAATACATTGTATGAGAAAGAGGTCCAAATGCTCACGGTCCCTACTCCTTCTACATTACCTTCTCACTCTTAGCCCGTACCTATGAACTCATAGGGTGGTCCCTACAACTAGTTGATTGAAGAATAAACATCTTGGGCTTGGTTTACAGATGGTTCTGCATCAGGCATCCTCAAACTACGGCCCTCAGGCCACATGCGGGTGTTTTTGCCCATTTTTTTTTACTTCAAAATAAGATACGTGCAGTGTGCATGGGAATTTGTTCATAGTTTTTTTAAAACTATAGTCCAGCCCTCCAACGGTCTGAGGGACAGTGAACTGGCCCCCTGTTTACAAAGTTTGAGGACCCCTGATCTACATAATATACAGGCACTTCTAGAAGGTGAAGCTGCTTTCTGGGAGATTCTTCAAGGACGGAAGTGAAGAGGCATCCTCCCAGTGAACAGAACTTTGAACAGTGTACCTGGATAGTCATTTTGCCTTGAAAGTAGCAATGGCTAGAGGTAAGAGTCTATAGATTGATGGGGTGTGGCCAATGGATTTCATGGTTGATGGATGATCAGATACTGGGAAGGAATACAATTGGAAAATTGGTGATAAGGAGGTCTGGAGAAGAGGTATGTGGCTAGAACTCACTGAATGGGCAAAGAATGTGAAGGTATCTGTGTACTATGTGAATGTTCCCCAAAGGGTGACTTCAGCAGAGGAGGATTTAGTAATAAAGTGGTTAGGATAACCTTTTCTATGGATACCAGTCTGCCTCTTTCCCCAACTACTCCTGTCATTACTCAATGGGTTCATGAACAAAGTGGCCATGGTGGCAGGAACCAAGGTAATGCATGGGCTTTGCAACATGGATTTCTACTCACCAAGGCCAACTTGGCTACAGCCACTGCTTCGTGCTCAACTGCCAGCAGCAGAGACCAACACTGACTCCCTCACATGGCACCATTCCCTAAGGTGATCAGGCAGCTACCTGGTGGCAGGTTGATTACAATGGACCACTTCCATTATGCAAGAGGCAGTGCTTGGTTCTTACTAGAATAGACACATACTCTGGGTACAGATTTGCCTTCCCTGCGTGGAATGATTCTGCTAAAACTACCATCTTACAGAATGCCTTATGCACCATCATAGTATTCCACACAGCATTGCTTCTGATCAAAGAACTTACTTCACAGAACTGAAGTACAGTAATGAGCCCATGCTCATGGACTTCACTGGTCATATAATTTCCCCTTCATTCTGAAGTGGCTGACTTGATAGAACGGTGGAATGGCCATTTCAAGACTTAGTTACAGTGCAAGCTAAGTCACAATAGCTTGCAGGTAAGGGCAATATCCTCCAGGATGCTGTATATGCTCTAAAACAGCATCCTATATATGGTGCTGTTTCTCCCATAGCCAGGATTCACAGGTCCAGGAATCCAGGGGAGTGGGAGGAAATGGGAGTGGCTTCACTGGCTATTATTCCTAGTGATCAATAAGCAAAATTTTTACTTTCTATCCCTGCATACGCATTTAGAATTGTTATATCTTCTTGAAAAATTGATACCTTTATCATTGTGTAATGTCCCTTTTTATCATTGAAAATATTCACTGTTTTGAGCTCAGCTTTGAGTAAAATTAATATAGCTAGTTCAACTTTCTTTTGGTTAGTGTCTGTATCATATATCTTTCTCCCATTTTACTCAGTCTGTTTCTATATATTTAAAGTGAATTTCTTGTGGACAGCATATAATTCCATCTTGCTTTTTTATCCAATCTGATAATTTATGTCTTTTAACTGGTACATTTAGACTATTCACATTTAACATGATTATTGATATGTTTGGATTAAATTCTATGATCTTGCTAACTGTTTTTAATTTTTTCCATCTTTTCTTTGTTTATTTTGTCCTCCTTTTCTCCATTCTCTTAGGTTAATTGACCATTTTTTGGAATTTTTGTCATAAAATATACATAAGATACAATACATGATTTCAAGTGTACAAGTCAGTGGTGTTAATCACATCAAGAATGTTGTACAACCATCACCACTAGCTGTTTCCAAAACTTTTTCATCACGGAAAACAGAAACCCTATAACCATTAAGCAATAACTCTCCATCCCCACCTTCCCCAAGCCCCAGGTAAACTCTAGTTTATTCTCTGTCTCTATATCTTTGCCAGTTCTATATATTTCATACAGATGGATCATACAATATTTATCCTCTTGTGTTGGGCTTATTCCATTAGCATAGTATTTTCAAGGTCACCCATGTTGTGGCATGTATCAGAACTTCATTCCTTTTATTGGCTGAATAATATTCCATTGTACTATATATCACATTGTGTTTACTCATCCATCTGTTAATGGACATTTGGATTTTTTCCACCTTTTAGCTATTGAAAATAATCATGTAATGAACATTAGCTTACAAGTGTCTATTTGAGTCCCTATTTTTAATTCTTTTGAGTATATACCTAGGAATGGAATTGCTGGGTCATGTGGCAACTCTGTTTAATCTTTTTTTTTTTTTTTTTTTGAGACAGAGTCTTGCTTTGTTACCCAGGCTAGAGTGAGTGCCATGGCGTCAGCCTAGCTCACAACAACCTCAAACTCCTGGGCTCAGGAAATCCTTCTGCCTCAGCCCTCCCGAGTAGCTGGGACTACAGGCATGTGCCACCATGCCCCGCTAATTTTTTCTATATATATTAGTTGGCCAATTAATTTCTTTCTATTTATAGTAGAGACGGGGTCTCACTCTTGCTCAGGCTGGTTTCAAACTCCTGACCTTGAGCAATCCTCCGCCTCGGCCTCCCAGAGTGCTAGGATTACAGACCTGAGCCACCGCACCCGGCCACTCTATTTAACCTTTTAAGAAACTTCTAGACTGTTTTCCAGAGCAGCTGCACCATTTTACATTCTCACCATCAATGTATGAGGGTCTAATTTCTCCTCAAAAACATTTTTCATGCTATTAAAATAAAAAAATACACTTAATATATTCAAAAATTAAATGACAAGCTTGAGAGTACTGGCAGAGAGCTGGAAATTATAATAAAAGAACCAAATGGAAAACCTACAAATAAAAATTACAGTATGCAAAGCTAAGTACTTGGTGGATGAATGTAATAACAGATTAGACACAACAGAAGAGAGAATTAATAAACTCAAAGATAGGTAAAAAAAGATCTGAATGAATGTCAGAGAGACATAAGTAAGGAAAACACAGAAGAAGGGGTAAAAGACAAAGGGATGCAGTGTGAAATTCTAACACATGTGTAATTGGGTTCTAAGAAGGAGAAAGAATGGGGCAGAAACTGTTTGCAGAAATAAATTTCCAAAATTGAGAAAAGATATCCAGATATAGATTCAAGAATCTCCATGAGCCCCATGCATTATAAATCAAAAGGAAAACAAATCTAGGTACTTTATAATAAACTGCTGGGAAAAAAAGGCAAAGGGAAAAAAACATCCAGAGAAACAATAGGATGGTTCATCAAAATATAAAAAGTAAGCCGGGCATGGTGATGTGCACCTGTAGTCCCAACTACTCAGGAAGCTGAAGAAGGAAGATGGCTTAAGCCTGGGAGTTCGAGTCCAGCCTAGGTAACACGTGAGACCCTATCTCTAAAAAAATATTAAAAATAGTATTGCTATATACTCCAGAAATTCCACTCTGGGTATATACCCAGAAGAAATGAAAGAAGGGTCTCACAGAGATACTTATGGGCCTGTGTTCATAGCAATATCATTCACAATAGCCAAAAGTTGGAAGCAACCCAGGTATCCTTTGATAGATGGATGGATAAAAAAATATTGTATTTCTCTATGATGGAATATTATTCAGCCTTAAAAAGGAAGAAAATCCTGACACATGCTACAACATGGATGAACCTTGAGGACATTTTGCTAAGTGAAATAAACCAGTCACAAAAAGACAAATACTGTATTCCAGTTACATAATATACCTAGAATAGTTAAATTCATAGAGACAGAAAGGAAAAGGGAGGTTGCCAGGGGCGGGCAGTGGCAGGGACGGGGATGAGGAATTGGTTTTTAATGGGTGTAGAATTTCAGTTTTGTAAGATGAAAAGAGTTTTGAAGATCAGTTGCACAACAATGCGAAAGTACATAACACTATTGGACCGTATACTTAAAAGTGGTTAAGATAGTAAATTTTATGTTATGTATATTTTACCCTAATTTGAAAGCTTTTAAAATTAAAAAAAAACCCAGAGAAAAAAAGATTAACTTCAAAGAAGAAATACATATTTTTAGCCTTAAAGAAGAAGGAAATTCTGTTATTTGCAACAAAATGGATGAGCCTCCATACATATGCCAATGGACACTTAGGTTGACTGCGTATCTTGGCTGTTGTGAAAATGGTGCAATAAACAAGAGAGTGTCGATATCTCTCTGACATACTGGTTTCATTTCCTTTGGATATATACCCAGAAATAGAATTGCTAGATCATATGGTAATTCTATTTTTAATTTTTTGAGGAACCTTTATGGTACTTTCTATAATTGCTATATAACAACTTTTTTATGTAAATGGTCTAGTAGTAAATAATTTAGGCTTTACAGGCCATGTGGTCTATCATAACTATTCAACTCTGCCATTTTAGCATGAAGTCATCCATAGACAATACATTGCTGAATGAGTGTGCTTGTGTTCCAATAAAACTTTATTTATGGCTGGGCACAGTCATACAGTCTGGGCACGTGCCTGTAATCCCAGCTACTTGGGAGGCTGAGGCAGCAGGATCACTTGAGCCCAGGAGTTCAAGAACAGCCTGGGCAACATAGCAAGACCCCCATCTTAAAAAAAAAAGAACACCTTTATTTATAGACACTAAAATCTGTATTTCACAAAGTATTACTCTTCTTGTGATTTTTCAACCATTTAATAATGTAAAAATCATTCTTAGGCCAGCTGTGATGGCTCACACCTGTAATCCCAGCACTTTGGGAGGCTGAGGTGGAAGAATTGTTTGCGGTCAGGAGTTCAAGACCAGCCTGGGCAACATAGTGAGACTCCATGTTTATAAAATATGAAAGAAATTTAACTGGGCATGGTGGTGAACGCCTGTGGTTCCAGCAGCTCGAGAGGCTGAGGCAGGAGGATCATTTCTCAGTCCAGGAGTTGGAGGCTGCAGTGAGCTATGATCAGCCACTGCACTCCAACCTGGGCAAAAAGGAGAGACTCTGTCCCTTAAAAAAAATTTCTTAAGTCACAGGCCATACAAAAACCGACACCAGGCCTGATTTGGTCTATAGGCCAAAGTTTGTCTACCTTTGCTATACAGCAATGAAAAGGAATAAACTATAGCTACCCATGACAACATGGACAAATCTCACAAACATAATGCTGAGAAAAAGCAACCTGTGTTAGTTTCCTATTGGTGCCATAACAAATTACCACAAACTAAGTGTTTAATACAAATTTATTATCTTATATCTCTGGAGTTAGAAGTCAAACATAGGTCTCACTGGGCTGAAAGCAAGGTGTTGGCAGGGCTGTGTCCCTTCTACAGGCTCTAGGAAAGAATATGTTTCCTTATCTTTTCCAGCTTCTAAAGGTCTTCTGCATTCTTTGGCATGTGGCCCCCTTCCTCTATCTTCAAAGCCAACAATGTTGTACTGAATAATTCTCATGCTACCATCTCTCTGGTTCTCCCTCTTCTGCTTTCCTTCTCTTCCACTTTTAAGGACCCTTGTGATTACATTGAGCCCACATAGATAATCCAAAATAATCTCCCTATCTTAAAGTTAGCTGATTAGCAACTGCAATTCCATCTGCTACTTCAATTCCCCTTACCAGGTGACCAAACATTGTCAGAAGTTCCAAGGACAAGAATACAGACATATTTAAGGGGCCGTCATTGTGCGTACCACACAACCCAGACCCACAATCACATATGCTATAAGATTCCAAGTTAAAAAGAAAAAGAAAAAAATTACTATAATGTTTAAGAATGCTCTTTACTGGTGGTAAGACTCTAAAGAAAAACAAAGAAGTGATTACCATAAAAATTAGGATAGTCATTACTTTAGGGTAAAGTAGAAGGTGAGCTGACTAAGAAGAGACACAAAGGAAGCACCCAAATGCTGGTAATGTTCTATTTCTTCACCTTATGGTGCTTACAAAGGTGTTCACTTTATTATCATTCTGGCCTCAAACAATCCTCCTGCCACAGCCTCCCAAAGTGCTGGGATTACAGACATGAGCCACCGTGCCCAGCCTCAAATTTTAATATTAATGGACTGCCAGGGATCCTATGATATTTGAGTAAGGTCTCCAATATGAGAAGGACCAAGACAAACAGAAAAGGAGAATCCAGAGGAAATAGATACAATATGGGGAACAAAAAAAATTTTTTTAACCATAAACTCAAGACTTCTCATTGTTATCCTAGAGAAGTGATAGAAGATACTACATCCGTGCTATAAAAGAGGAACAGAGAATAAGAGTTTGTAGAAAGAAAAATACAAGAGGGCTTTAAAAAGTTCATGGAAAAAATGGAATTAAAAGATAAAAGTAAACAATATAAACCTTATTTCTCACCACAAATTCCATCAAGTTCAAGACACTTTTGTAAGCAATGATACCAGCCATTTAGTCCATCCCTAAAGAACTGAGGATCTTGGGAATTTAACCATGTCAATTCAGTCTTTTTTATATTATTAACCGAAGAAAAATAGATGCCCTTTAAAGATTTTTTTAATATTAGGAAAAAAAAGGAAGGAAGAAGGAGCCAATCAGGCTGTGAGGTGGATGTCTAAAGACTTCCTATAGAAACTCTCACAAAATTGCCCTTGTTTGATGAGAGGAATGAGCAGGAACATTTTCATGATAAAGCTTTCCCTGGTGTTTTTCTGCTAAAGCTATCTGATGAAGCTTTCCTGGGTATTTTTCTGCCAAAGCTTTGGCTAACTTTCTCCAAATACTCTCATAATAAGCAGATGTTATCTTTCTTTGGCCCTCCAGAAAGTCAACAATCAAAATGCCTTGAGCATACCAAAAAACTGTTGCCATGACCTTTGCTCTTGACTGGTTCACTTTTGCTTTAACTGGACCACTTCTACCTCTTGGTAGCCATTGCTTTGATCATGCTTTGCCTTCAGGATCGTACTGGTAAAGCCATGTTTCATCTCCTTTACAATTCTTTAAAGAAATGCTTTAGGATCTTTGATTTCACTTGTTTAAAATGTCCATTGAAAGCTCTGTTCTTGTCTGCAGCTGATCTGGGTGCAATAGTTTTGGCACCCATCAAGTGGAAAGTTTGTTCACCATTAATTTTTCAGACAGAATTGTGTAAGATGAACCAATTGAGATATCTATGGTGTTGACTTTTTTTTTTTTTGCTGTTAATTGTCAGTCCTGTTCAATTAGGGCATGAACAAGATTAATTTTTCCTTGCAAATTTATGTGGGTGGTCTGCCACTGTGGGCTTCGTCTTCAACATCCTCTTGTCCCTTCTTAAAACGAGTTATCTATTCATAAACTGCTGATTTCTTTGGAGCATTGTCCCTATAAACTTTATACAGAGCGTCAATGATGTCACCATTCTTCCACACAAGCTTCACTATAAATCTGATGCTTGTTCTTGCTTCATTTTAGCAGAATTCATGTTACCCTGATGGGGGCTCTTTTCAAACTGATGTCTTATACTTCTTAGGGCCTCAAATTAGATCCTGTTCAGATATGTTATAACAAGTTAGTATAAGTTTATTTTGCTTCAAAAAATTGAAATCCATGAATAGTTTTTCATGATATGCATTTCCATGAACTTTTTAAAGACCCCTCATAAAAGAATAAAGATTGAAATGAAACAAATAAACAATACATCTCAATGGAAAGAATGAAAACTAAAGTTGCGTAAGTATCCCAGAAGCTATGTAAAGAGAACAGTAATATGGACAACTGAAGAGAAAAAATAAGAAAATTCGATGATCAAACCAGAAAATCCAGCCTGCAGTTCTAGGAATGGTGCTGTTGGCACTGTGAAATGTAGAGAGCTTGCCAGCATGGAAATGCTAGCAGTTCCAGAAGGAGAGAAAAAGAAAACACTGGGAGAGAAATTAAAGGCAAGAAAAGTTCCTGGAATTGAATGACACAAACCTTCAGACCTAAGGGGCATAATAAGAACAAAGCAAAATGCATAGCATAAAAAAAAAATCACCTTCCTGGGATATTTCCAAATCGCAGGAATGCAGAAAAGATACTAATATTGGCCAAATAAGAAAAAAATATAGTACTATGGACAACTCAATAAACACAAATTCAACAACTTAAAAGATATAAATCAATATCTTGAAACCTCAAATTACCAAAAGTCACCCAATATCAAATAGATAACTTGAATACTTCTATAAAGAAACTGAATTCATAAATACCTTCTAAAAAAGAAAACTAAAGGCCTAGGTGGTTTTACTGGTGAATTCTGCCATACATTTAAAGAAGAATTAACATCAATTTTAGGCCAGGCGAGGTGGCTCACGCCTGTAATCCTAGCTCTCTGGGAGGCCGAAGTGGGCGGATCATTTGAGCTCAGGAGTTGGAGACCAGCCTGAGCAAGAGCGAGACCCCCATCTCTACTATAAACGGAAAGAAATTAATTGGCCAACTAATATATATAGAAAAAAACTAGCCGGGCATGGTGGCGCATGCCTGTAGTCCCAGTTGCTTGGGAGGCTGAGGCAGCAGGATCGCTTGAGCCCAGGAGTTTGAGGTTGCTGTGAGCTAGGCTGACGCCACGGCACTCACTCTAGCCTGGGCAATAAAGTGAGACTCTGTCTCAAAAAAAAAAAAAAAAAAAGAAAACATCAATTTTACAAAATCTCTTCCCAAGAATAGAAAGGAGGGACTGTTTCCCAACTCTTTTATGAGTCCAGCATTAATTATCCTGATGCTAAAACCAAGCAAAGACAATAAAAAAATCAAGCAAGCAAGTAAGAAACAACAGGCCAATAGCCCTCATGAATATAGAAGCAAAAATCTTCTATGAACTATTAGCATATCTAATACAGCCATGTATATAAAGAAAAATGTACCTTAACCACCATAGGATTACATCTTTTGTATGATTTAGAACCTTTTAAAGTTCTCGAAACTAATTTTATAGCTTAGAATATGTTTTACCCTGTAAAATGTTCCATATGGACTTGGAAATAATGCATATTCCACTGTTGTTAGGTGAAGTGTTCCATAGATGTCAGTTAGCCTCAGCTGGCAGTGTTGTTCAAATCTTCTAAATAATTGCCAATTTTGTCCAGTTCTTTTATCAGTTATCAAGAATTGAGTATTGAAGCCTTTAAGTATTATTATTTAATTTTCTATTTCTCCTTTTTGTCAAGTTTTGTTGTATTGGGGTCTCTGTTGTTATGCACATATGAGTTTGTAAGTGTTATGTCTCCCTGATCAGTGAGCCCTTTTGTCAGTAAAATATGTTTTGTTTTATCTCTAGTAACAATTTTTGTCTTACAAGTCTATTTTGTCTGATATTATTATGGCCACTCCAGCACTGGTTACCGTTTTCATCATGTATCTTTTTCTGTCATTTTATTCTCAATCTAAAATATGTTCCCTATTGAAAACATGTAGGTGTATTCTGTTTTTACATTCAGTGTGATAATCTCTGCCTTTTGATATGAGTATGTAGTGGATTTATTATACAGATGGATTTACAACTTTTATTTTGCTATGAGTTTTCTGTATTTCTCATGTCCTTTTTGTTCCTCTGTTCCTCCACATTACTACTATCTTTTGTGTTAAATAGGTATTTTCTAATGCACCATTTTGATTCCTTAGGATTTCTTAACTACATATTTTTTAAAAGTTATTTTATTAGAGCTTTCTCTGGGGATTACAATATGCATCCAAACTGAAACCATTTCAAATTAGTACAAACTTAAATCCATTTTTATATAGAAGCTTTGCTCCAATATACTTCTCTTAGTTCCCACCTCCCTTTTGCCTTTATTATCATGCAAAATACCTCTTTATACATTATAAGACCAATAATACTGTTTTATAATAATTTTCTTATGCAATTGTTTTTAAGTCAGTTAAAGGAGTATCTTAGTCTGTTTGTACTTCTACAACAAAATATCTGAGACTAGATACCTCCAGTGTCCTGCACCACTCCCTTGAAACTGTTCTGCCCTCAAGGCCCTGGCACTCTGGGCCTGTGATGGGAGGGGAAGCCTCAAAGATCTCTAAAATATCTTCAGGATCATTCATCCATTGTCTTGATGAATATCATCTGGATTCCTTCTATCCATACTAATCTTATTAAAAAGTTGCTGAAACACGCCCTCAATTTTCTCTCCTAAACACACTTTTTTATTCTTTGCATGGTCAGGCTGAGAATTTTCCAAATCTTTATTTCCTGCTTTCCTTTTCATTATAAATTCCGTCTTTAAATAGTTTCTCTCTTCTTGAATTCTACTATAAGCAGTTAGGAGAAGCCATGCAGCTCCCTGATCACTTTACTGCTTAGATATTTCTTCTGCTAAATATCTCAGGTCATTGCTTTTAAGCTCTGCCTTCCACAAAGTCCTAGTACATGGACATAAGTCAGCCAAGTTCTTTGCCACTTTGTACCAAGGATGTCTTTCCCCCAGTTTCTAATACCCTGCTCCTCATTTCCATAGGAGACCTCATCAGAATAGCCTTTACTGTCCATATTTCTACCACTATTCTGGTCACAACCACACAGATACTTAGATGATCACTAAGAATACTGAGTTTTTCCCTACAGCTCTTCTCCTCTTCTGAGCCCTCACCAGAATTGCCCTTAATGCTCCATTAATGGTAATACAGGCTTTTCCCAGCATCTACTTTAGAACTGCTTCCTAGTCTGTTTTATGCTGTTATGACAAAATACCACAAATTGGGTAATTTATAAAGAACATAAATTTATTTTCTCACTCTTCTGTAGGCTAGGAAGTCCAAGATCAAGAGGCTGGCATGTAGTGAAGGCCTTCTTGCTATGACATCCCACAAGAGTAGGTAGAAGAGCAAAGAGACAACAAGAAAGAGACAAAAGGGGAGAGACAAAAATTTATCCTTTTATAAGAAACCTACTCCCATGATAACAAACCAACTCCCACAATAATGGCATTAATTCATTCATGAGGGAAGAGTCTTCATGACCTGTAAATACTGTTACAATGACAATTAAATACATGAGTTTGGAAGGGGGCAAACATTCAAACCATAGTACTATCCCAGCATCTAACCATTATCTAGTTCCAAATCTGCTTCCACATTTTTAGATATTTGTTATAGCAACACCCCACTCCTCTGATACCAATTTCTGTCTTTGTCTACTTTTTTCCTGCTATAACAAAATACTTGAGACTGGGTAATTTATAAAGAACATAAATTTATTTTCTCCCAGTTCTGAGGCTGGAGAGTTCAAGATCAAGACACTGGCAGGTTTGGTTGTCTGATGAAGGCTCCAGAGGGGGAGAAACACTGTGTCCTCACATGGCAGAAAGTGGAAGGGCAAGAGAGCAAGGAAGCCAAACACTGGGAAGCCTCTTTATTAACAGCCCTAATCCCATTCACAAGGGGAGGAGCCCTCATAACCTAATCACTTCTTAAAGGAAGACCTCATCATCTTTTAATACCATTGGCCATTAAGTTTTAACACCTGAATTTTGGAGGGGACACATTCAAACCATAGCAGGGAAGAAGTAAAAAAAAGGATATTTATTACCATTTTTATACTTAACTATGGAATTAACTTTACCTATGCTCCTTATTTCTTCTTGGATTCAAGTTACCATCTGGTGTCATTTAGTTTCAACCTGAAAGACTTCATTTAGTATTTTTTGTCAGGCAGGTCTGCTAAACAAATCATCTCAGTCTTTGTTTATCTAGGAATATCTTTATTTCATCTTCATTATCGAAGGATAGTTTGGTTAAATATAGAATTATTGGTTGACAGGTTTTTGTTTTGTTTTGTTTCCTTGTTTCAGCACTTTAGGTTTGTTCTCACTACCTTTTGGCCTCCATTGTTTTCAACGTGAAGCCAGCTGTTAATCTTACTGAGATTCCCATCAACATGATGAGTCATTTTTATTTTGTTTCTTTCAAGATATTCTGTTTGTTTTTTTACTTTTGACAGTTTGACTGTGATGAGTCTAGGTAAAGATCTTTTTGACTTTATCCTACTTGAAGTCTGTTGAACTTCCTGGGTGTGTAGATTAATGTTTTTCATCAAATTTGGGGAGTTTTAAGATATTATTTCTTAAAATATTTTCTCTCTCCTTTTCTTCTGAGACTTCCATTTAAGGATATGTTGTTGTTGTTTTTGATGGTGTCTCATAGGCCTCTAAATCTCTCTCTCTACATATATGTTTTCTTTTTTATTTCTGTAATTGAGACTTTATAATCTTTATTGACTTAATTTCAAGTTTGTCGATTCTTCTGTTAGGTCAAATATGGTGTTAAAACCAATAGTGAAATTTTCTTTTCACTTATTGTACTTTTTAACTCCAGAATTTCCAAATTTTATAAAATAATTTCTAAATCTCTTTATTGGTTGCTTTTGGTGAATCATTTTTGTAATACTTTTCTTTAATTCTTTCTTTTCTTTTTTTTTTAAGAGATGGGGGTCTCACTATGATGCTCAGTCTGGATTCAAACTCCTGGGCTTAAGTGATCCTCCTGCCTCAGCCTTCTGAGTAGCTGGGATTACATGCCTGGCTTCTTTAATTACTTAAATGTGTTTCTTTTAGTTCTTTAAACATATTTATAATAGTTGATTTAATGTTTCTATCTCTAAGTCCAACATCTAATACCCATCTGAGTCAGTTTCTCCTGACTACTTGCCTGCTTTTTTCCATTGTATGGCATACATTCCTGTTTATTTGCATGTCTCATAATGTTTTACTGAACACTGGATGTCTTAAACAATATGTTATAACAACTCTGGATTCATACCTCCTATAGCGACTATGGTTGTTTCTGATTTTTTGTTTGTATGTTTAGTGACTAGCCTGAACTACTTCTTTAGTCATTTTCCCTATAGTATAAGTCACTGAAGTCTCTGCTCAGTTTTTATTCCTGTTTTTACTTTTATGCCTGGCTTTGTAGGGAATGCCCCTGGGGTAGTACAATTAGTGGTTAGCCAATGATTGATCACAAGTTTTCATAAAGAACATTGAGCTAGTAAGGCTTCACCTTTGCCAAGGTTATCTGTGTGGGGTTAGGACATTCATTCAAACTTCACGCAGTTTACAAATTTATCTTGGCTTTCACTTACTCTTTGCACAGATCCTCACATTCACAGTGGGACAAGTTGGTAACTGGGGCCCTCTCACTCTCTCCTGGGCATGCACATAACTCTGTACATTTGTGCAACCTTCCAGATCTCCAGGAATATGGTGAAGTTTTTTCAAAATTCCCTGTGCCTAGCTCATTCCCTCATTCCCAAGATCTCCCTTTCAATCTTTAACTGTTGTTTACTTTTTCCAGTTAGTATTGCAGCCTTAGAAACAGCTATGCAGGCATGTGTGCCTGTCGGTTACTTCCAATTTATTAGAGAGTACATGTGGTGCTTGTTTTTCCCTTTTTGAGGTACTTCACTTAGGATAATGAAACACCAAACTTCTTAATAAATAATGCGTAAAAGCAGATACAACAAGAAAAATTAGAAATTATTTTTAAGAATGAAAATGAAAACACAATGTATCAAAATTTGTGTGGTGCAGCTAAAGCAGGCCTTAGAGGGAAGTTTATAAAATTAAATGCTATCTTACAAAAGGAGAAAAGTCTCAAATCAATGAGCTAAGTTTCTGCCTTAAGAAATTAGAAAAGGAAGAGCAAGTGAATCCAGAGTAAGCAGAAGGAAGTAAAATCTAAAGATACAACCAGAAACTAGTGAGAAAACAATAAAACAAAAGAACAAAATCACTAATTTTGGATGGTTATGTGAAAAGAAAAGATCAATAAATTTGCTAAATCTCCAGGCAGATGGTTAAGAAAACTGAGAAAAGGAATGAAATACCGTGGCTCACGCCTGTAATCCTAGCTCTCTGGGAGGCCGAGGTGGGCGGATCATTTGAGCTCAGGAGTTCGAGACCAGCCTGAGCAAGAGCGAGACCCCATCTCTATATAAATAGAAAGAAATTAATTAGCCAACTAATATATATAGAAAAAATTAGCCGGACATGGTGGCGCATGCCTGTAGTCCCAGCTACTCGGGAGGCTGAGGCAGCAGGATTGCTTGAGCCCAGGAGTTTGAGGTTGCTGTGAGCTAGGCTGACGCCATGGCACTCACTCTAGCCTGGGCAACAAAGTGAGACTCTGTCTCAAAAAAAAAAAAAAAAACCAACATCAAAATGAAAAGGGGAAGATCATGGCAGATCCTAAAGGCACTGAGAGTATAATAAGGATACATTCATGACTCTGTTTAATGTTAAGAAAACAGTACTAGAAAGGAATTTTCTTAAGCTGCTAAAGGTATCTACAAAGAACTTACAGGAAGCATCGTATTTACTGGAGAAATGTTGAGAGGATTTAAGATCAGGAATAAACCAGAATGTCTGCTCTTACCACTTGTATTCATCATTGTACTAGAACACCTAGACAGCATAGTATAGCAAGAAAAATAAATGGAAAGCAAAGAGTTTGAAAATAAGGGAATATAATCTCTCCTTATTTGTGGGTGACATGATTGCGTCCATAGAAAAGTCAAATGAATCAACAGATAATTCATGGGAATCAGTGTAAGTATTTAGCCAAGTTGTTAGACAGAGTCAATATACAGAAAGTAAGTGTATTTCTAAATAGCATGAATGCAGAGAAGATGAATTTTTAAAGTCCAGTCGATGATCATATCTAAAGTATTTAAAGTACATAAGAATAAATCTGATGAAAGATGTGCATGACCTCTATGTGGAAAATGGTAAAACTTCATGGAAAGACCTAACTAAAAGGAGGGACATTCCATGTTCTCAGATCGGAAGAGTCAATGTGATAAAGATGTCAGAACTCACCAAACTGATCTACGGATTCAAGCAATCCTGATCAAAACACCAACAGGATATCTGTGGAACATGGCAAACTGATTCTAAAATGTACATACAAGTGCAAAGAGCCGAGAATGACCAAGATTCTCTCACGAAGAACAAGGTGGGAGGACGTGCTCTAAAAGATAAGGTTTTTCTTTGTGACACTGTTTTGGAGACAAGTGTGATAAAATTTATTATAAAGCTACCGAAATGAAGAAAGTATAGGACTGGCTCAAAAATAGACGAATACACTAATACTCTCACCTAGATAGCCAAGTTATCACAAAGAAGGCATCACAGAGCATTGGAAAGAGGACGGCAGGACTCCAGGGACGGTGACATCTTCAGCCAGCACAGGCCCTGTTACGTGAAGGCCGGGTCCTGTTTGGGAAACCGAGGCCCCTTCACTGTGAGACGGGGCGGCTGGAGGGGGCGTGCAGCCTTCCTCCCCTGGAGAGAGCCAGCGTGTGCCCTGTGCTGCCACCTGCCACAGAGCCACGGGCGCCGCCCTCAGGGGCTGCCCCATCTCCTCTCCACAGCCTCGCTGGGCAGGGAGAGGACAGATGGCACGCCCAGGACGCTGCGGGGAAGACCTGGCCCGGCCTGGCGGGAGCCAGGGGACCTGCCCTGGCCTGGGGTATGAGGGGCCGGAATGTCAGGCGGACACACAAGTCTCACCGACGGGGTGCCCGCTCCTGCCATGGGACTTAACACCCTGGCAGGGACTCCCGGAAAGGGAGGAAATCCACCGCCAGGCCAGGCCGACCCTTAGAGTCTCTGGGACGGTCCCGGCCCACAGGAAGAGAGTGCAAATGCCCGCCTGCGGCTGGCAGATGGCGGAGGCAGGAATAAAAAGGTTGACGGACGCAGTCACCCCGGAGCGGATGGGAAATGGCAGGCCAGCGAGCATGCCTGAGTGCTGTGCTCCGCGGTAGCACCCAGGGACACAGCAGTGGCTAGAGACACAGGGGTGTCCTGGTGGGAGGGGCCGGAGCACGACTCGGAGGCCGGCGCTCGCCCTCCTCTGCAGGCCGGTGGGGCCGGGGCCAGCGCGGTCCCAGGCCCGGGCTCATGGCCAGCCTTCACCGAGGTTGGGCCGCCGCGCTAGAAGGCAGGCGCGGAGCTTGCCCCACGGGCGCCAGCACACTACGTCTGCAGTAACAGCCCGCAAGGGCGGCGGCCAGTCGCCAGTGCTTGCCCCGCAGGAAGCCAGAAAGATTGTCCACACACACGGCCCCCAAGGTGCAAGCGCAGCCAGAAATAGGCGAGAATGGAGGAGCGGGAGGGTGGCCATCCCGGTAACGAGCCACCATCCCTTGCTGAGTTCCTGGTCCTGGACAACCTTCAGACCAGCCCCATTGACTGAAGAGGCGGGTGAGTCCCGAGGAGGAAGGACCTGGAAACAAGGCGGTGACGATCTGCTGTCACTCTGCCAGGGTCCTTCCCTAAAGAGAGAGACAAGACTGCCATCTCCTCCGGGGGACTGTACACTGGGGACAGGGCGACAGCCGGGATTTCTAGGACTACTGGAAACGGGGCCTGACATGACACAGATCCTGGTGGTCCAAGGTGTCACTATGGGGCCCTGGTAAGAAAAGGGCTTGGGGGTAGACACAGGTTCACAGTGAGCGACTGGCTCCCAGGACCTACACGGTGGTTTTCCCCTGCCACCTCGTCAGTTCTGGTAAGTGATATATTCGGCAATTGGAGTAACAACTCCCAGGCTGGGGCACTGGCCAGTGTGGCGGGGAGGGCCTTGTGGAACCCCCAAAACCAGCCCCCACCTCAGGTCTGGAAATTAAGTCAAAACCGGTGTCAGATGCTGGTGCAAGTCTCAGAGTTGACAGAAATTAGTGGCACCACCGAAGATGTATATGACTCAGGGGAAGAGGAAGTGACAGGGTCGCAGGTAGAAAGAGAGCAGAGAAGGGTGAAAACGTTTTAGGGTTCTCTGTATGGGAGAGGGAAGGAGCAAGGGAACGAAAATGAGGAGAGGTACATCAGAGGCTTCAACTGGGGTGATCGGTAATGTTTTTTAAATGGGTGGTGGGCACGGGAGATTTTGCCATGCCTGTCGTTACCCTTTTTGACATGGCTGAAACAGGGCTCCGTGTCTTTAAAAGTCATTGCAGGGAGCTTGAGAGTCATGCAGACACAGGCAGGGATTGGGGAGGGCAGATTTCTAGCAGACCCAGTCCACCCTGCTCTGTAACCCCCAGCACAGGGGCCTTCTCAGGTGTGGACCCAGAGAAACCAGGGACCCGACTTCCCGCGGGCAAGGGTTCAGACACCCCAGGCCTCGCCTGGAGACCAGTCACAGGAGGGTGTACAAGGCAGAGGTACCGGGAAAGACACGGAACATGAGCGGGAAATCGAGGAAGGAAGGTGTGAAAGGAATGAGTCTGAAGGAAAGGTACGAGAGGTGGCTGGAGTCGGGCTGGGTGGCAAGCAAAGGAAATTCTAACACTCCAGGGCCT
>VSMD01028456.1:0-12081 GCA_008750895.1 Mirza zaza | reverse complement strand
AAAGATACAAAGATCCACTGGCATCCACACTCCCAATCAAAAGCAAAAAGCAAAAATAACTGTGCTAAGCGCCAAGATGCCTCAATTATGAATGCGTGATTCCGTCAAGAGTTTATTCCAACTTGCCAACTGACTGATTCAGCCCTGATTTTTATATTCTGATTTTCCCCACCTTCCTCGCAATCCTTAAAACACCTTTTCAATTATTCTTTTAAACTACAGTAACTAGAAATAATCCCAGATATAATTTGGCACTGAAAGAAATGAGACATCTCCAGGTTGCCAAGACCATCTCAAATATTGTAGAAATGTGACCATACAAGGAACAAAAATCAAATTATTACACCTATTAGTGAACCATCATAAAGCCAACACATATGTGTTTAAAAGAAAACAGAAAATGGAACTAAAGAATCAGCCAACATACCTAAAATTCATTTGTCCATCTGTAAATTGCTCTACTCAGCTACCCAGCCCCCCATCCATCCACATACCCATCTATCTATCCATCCACCTAACCATCCTTCTATCCACCCACCCACCCACCCATCCATCCCTCCATCCACCCACCCACTCACCCATCTACACATCCATCCTTCTATCCATCCACCTACCCATCCTTCCATCAACCTACTCACCCATCCAACCTACCCATCTACCTATCCATCCATCTACCCACCCATCCATCCATCTACCCATCCATTCTTCCATCCATCTACTCACCCATCCACCCACTCACTCACCCATCCACCCTCCCATCCACCTATTTATCCATCTACCCACCCATCCACCCACCCATCCATTCCACCATCCACCCATCTACCCACCCACCCATCCATCCATCCACCCACCATCCATTCCTCCATCCATCCACCTACTCATCCATCCATCCTTCCATCCACCCACCCTCTCATGCATCCACCTATTCACTACCCATCCTTCCATCCATCCACTCACCCATCCATCCACCCATCCTTCTAAAGAAAATTTTTTAACACCCGCCCCCATCATGTACAAGGCACAAGAGAAGATTTGACAGCATATAAAATAGTTCTAGCTCTAAACATCACAAAGGTAAACTAAGCCTATTCTCCTTCCTTCCCTATCTGGTCCTTTGTTCCACAGGGAATAATTATGTAACATAAGAAGCAGCAGAACAGGCAAGAAAGTGAAGCACGTAAACAGGCAATAGCATACAGATTTTATAAAATGCCATTAAACTGTCCCAATTTTAAGAACTCTCAAAAACTAGTGGGAAACCCTCTTTAAGGGACACAAAACAAAACAGCTGGTTTTAGAACTGCATTCCACTCTTCCTTTTAGTGGAAGCAGTAGGAGGTCAGAAACAGAAAGGGCAATAAAAAGCCCTGCACAAGATGTTTGCACTCTGCATGAAATGTAATGTCAGAGATCCTCCACCTCTTATTTCCTACAGTTTATTGTCCTTTCCTACTCTTGACAAGAATAATGTTTTTTGGGGAAAAAACCCTGCAAATAAAAAAAACTGATAAGATTATCTTTAATGAAATCCTGGTTGTGTTCTGGCTACCATCTGTTTTTAGAAAAAATACACAAACTTACTCAGAACAGGAGTTTGTTGTTACTCCATAAAAATGAATGACCCAAGAACACAGTAGGAAATAAATATACTTAAAACAGCTATTTATCATTTCTGTCATATCCATATTAATTAACTCCTTTGCAGAATTCTATTAAATTTCAAAAACAGTTAATTTTTTTTCATAAAATCACACTCCTTGAATTAAAAGGTATATGGAAGACAATCAAGCCCAATCAAAATGACAGATAATGTGTTGGCAAGAATGTAGAAGAAACTAGAACCCTCTTAGATCGCTGGTTAAGAATGTAGAATGGTACAGCTGCTGTGGAAAACAGTTTGGCAGTTTCTCAAAAAGTTAAATATAGAGTTACCATATGACCCAGGAATTCCACTGCTAGGTATATACCCAAGAGAAATGAAAACATGTCCACACAAAAACTTGTACACAAATGTTCACAGCAGCATCATTCACTATAGCCTGAAAGTGGAAACAACCCTAATGTCCACCAACTGATGAAGAGTTTTCTGTAAACGCAGTCCATCCATGCAACGGGCTGTTACTCAACCATAAAAAGGAACCTACATGGATGATCTCTGAACACATGCTAAGTGGGAGAAGCCAGTCACAAAGGGCCACGCATTATATGATTCCATTTCCAGGAAATGTCCAGAAGGTCAATCCACACAGATAGAACGCAGACTGGTGGCTGCCAGGGGCTGGGAAAGGGAAGAACGGGGAAAGACTGCTAACAGGTATGGAGTTTCCTTTTTGGGGTATGAAAACGGGATGAAATTAGACAGTGGTGATGGCCGTACAACTTTGTGAAGATGCTATACAGACCACTGATTTGTACACTTTAAAAGGGTGAATTTCATGATGTGTGGATTATACCACAAATTTTAAAAAGAGAGGGGGGAGAGGGAGATAGAGACAGACAGCTATGCAGGAAAACAGACACCTGTCTGACCTCATGCCCTCCCTGGATTCAGCTATCCAAGCGCCATCTTCATCCCTGACCTTCCGCATTGTATTAATATACTCCCACAAAGTCCTCTGTTCAGTTCATACTAGTTATGGTTAAGTGTCCGTCATTTACAAAGGACTATCAGCTATTTTTTTTGTCATACACAAATATTACGACTTATTGGCTATTTTTTGCCACGCAAATATTGCGACTTTCAGAAAACATCTGGAAAGCAATTCACTCTCATCAAGAGACCCATTTGGAAGGCCCACAACTAGTTTTTAATATGTTTTGTCGAGAACACCAAAACAAGTTGTTTCAGTGCCTTGACTGTATGTTATACTAGTATGTAGATCATGTTTATGTCATTTGTACCACGGGAGGCAGAAGTGGATGTGTTTTACTTGCTGTTGAATCCTCAGCACCTCCCACAGGGCCAGGCACATGAGATGAGGACTAAGTATTTCATTCACTCATTCTCATTCCCAAATCTTATCTCGGTCTCCGCTGAATGTCTAGTGAATGCTCGGGATCATCTATAGGAATCGTGCTGCTCACACACAGGCAGGAAGATTTCAGTATGAGGTCTCGGAGATGGCGCTGGGTGTTCCTTCCAGAAGAGAGGTACTCAAATTCCAGATCTACTACCTATAGCTCAGCACAATTATTAATTTCATAAGACCTCTCTGAACAAAAGGAGGTGACACCTAGCTTGTCAGACAAACAAGCACACGAGGATCACATGAGATGGTGTATCATAGTGCTTCAAAGCCGTAAGGCTCTTCAACCCAGAAAGGCGGCATCTAGATTTGGGGTCTTTTGCCACTGGGAGCTTCCTGCATCACACCCAGATGGCTTTCAGCCATGACATTGCTTTGAGCTAACTTTCCTCCAAACACCTTGCTACAGAACGAAAGAATGCATGGGCCTCGTTTAACTAACCAAGTGCACCAACATTTCCTCCAAATGACGAAAAACTACAACCTCAGCTGCTCTCCAGACACAAAGCATTCAAAAATAACGTGCACATACAAGCCACCCCCAACAGGAAGGCTGAAGAGGATGGGAAACATTTAAGTGACATAAATAAATGCCTGTTTGCTCCTCTTAAAACCTACCAAGATTTTACCTACATAAAATCATTTCATTCCTGTACCAACATTCGTTTTCATTTCTCTCTATAGTCCATCTCCTCTTGGGGTCTCTGCTTTCAATAAAAGGCAGTACTTCCAACGGCCCTGTGACTATCCCTGGATGTCTCCCTGTCACTAAGGTGTGCTGACATCTGAGACTCTTCTCCAAGGACACGGCCTCTCTGAGCAGGAGCACACCGGGAGTGTGACAGTGAAGTGGCAGAGGGTTCGTGGTGGTGTCACTGTTGTGAAAAAAACATTTCATTTCTGAACAGTTTTAGATTTCATAGAGAAGTTCCAAAGACAACACAGAGAGTCTCCCCCATCCACCCTTCTTCTGGGTTCCCTGTTGTTAACATCCTACGTTATTTTAGCACGTGCATCACGCTAAGGAACCAACGCACAGGCACGTTATTATGAACTCAATGCCACGCTTCATTCAGATGTCTCCAGTTTCTCCCTAATGTCCTTTTTCTGTCCCAGGCCCCCTTCCAGGACATTGCATCTACTCATCATGCTCCTTAGGTCTTCCCCGGTCTGTGACAGTTTTTCAAACTTGCCTTATTTGATGGCCTTGACGGTTTTGATGAATATCGGTCAGGTAATTTGCAGAAGTTTTTTTCCTGGCTAGACTGGAGTATGGTGGTTTTCAGTGATGGCCCAACCCAGGGAGTCCCACTGCATGGCTTTACTACATCTTACCCGTGTGGCCTTGGACAAATTATCCTCCTTGGGCCTCAGTTTCCTCTTCAACCAAAGGGAGACATGAATACAGTCTACCGCTTGGAATTATAAAGGTTAAATAGGCTAACTCTGAGAAGGAAGGTGAGTGGACAACCAGAAATTCTTCACAGAGACCAGCGGTGGCCACTGATTCCCAGGTTAGCAACACAGACGCTATGCCAGAGACACGGGTACAAAGATTCGTAGAAAAATCTTACTTCTAGAGTACTGCAGTCTGATGGGGATGAAGTTTAACAGATCATTTAAACGTGATGCCAGTAATTTGGGGTTCCATACAGAGTACCAGAACCTGGGGGTGTTGGCGAGGAAGGAAGGAAGGAAGGACTCCTGAGGGCAGGGTGCCAGGGAGTGAGCAAGCAGAGGAAGGAAGCCTCACAAGGAAAGGTCCAATTTTCTGCAAATAAGTGCAGTGCCGACGTAGGCTGAGACGCACTGGGAACTGGCTTATGCAGCTCTACTTAATCACCATCCATAAACTATTAACAGCTCCACACAACTAAACAATGAAGGCATTCACCTTTGTCCAGTCCAAGAAAAAAACCGTCTCAGCCTCGAACCCATCAAGCTCTAGAAACCACTAAGGACTGAAATCGCCTCCACCCCTACCAATAAAACATAGGCAAAATTACTTTGTTTTACAATCCAATATACCTTTTTCAAATTACGTTTAAAAACACACATACATTCTGGCAAGTTTGAAGAAAGCAAAACACACACACACACACACACACACACAACACACACACACACCCCACAGCGTAGCCGGGTCATTTTGAAGGATCAATTTTTAATTGTTTCTCAGTTCAAAAGAGCCTTAGTCACTCAAAATTTGGAAATTCTTGAGTAGAATGGATGACAGAGGTGAAGCAGGGGGCAGGGCTAATGTTAAGACCCCACTGGGGTGAACAGAGAACACACAGAGCCAGGGGGTGGAAGTCTGAGGCCTGTCCCACAAATCCAGCCCAGCTGGTGGCAGGAGGTCCAACAAGTCCAGCCAGGTCCCAGGAGGCCCTGAGGCCTGAAGCTAAGGAAGGAGAGCTCCTCCCTGCTCCCTCCCTCGGGCTTCCCTCAGCCCCTGCCCCACCCCAAGGACAGGCCCCCTCCAGACCACCAGTGGCCAGGCATACTTCCAATAAACTCTCCGGGGACAGGAATGGTCTAGAAGAAGGGAGGCTTCGTCCCTTCCTTCACAGCAGAATCAACAGTACCCAGGGACCAGTCCAGGTGGGCATTAGTGGACTGACAGGTGCTGGGTCTTCGGGGTAGAAAAACATTCCTCCACGGAGCCTTCCGGTGTCACCCAAATAAACAAGGAAGGAGAAGAGGGGAGAGGAGGAAGAAGAGGGGAGGAAAGAAGCAAGAGAAGGAAAGGAAGGAAGGACAGGAAGGAAAAAAGGAAATCACATACATCAGTAGTCCCCAACTTTTTTGGCATCAGGGACACATTTCATGGAAGACATTTTTTTCGATGGGCAAGGGGCGGGGCGGGCGTTGGTGAGCTCTGCAGCCAGGTCCCTAACATGCCACAGACGGTACCAGGGGTTGGGGACCACAGACACAGATTTTCTGTCTACAAAAGAGAATGCACTGTTTCTGAGTAATCTACTACAAAATGCTGGTACACACCTCTGTGGTTATGATTTACTCCGATAATTAGTGCTCACTGCAATCCCAGTATTTGTTTTGAAATGGCTTAGTTGAAAGGCCAGTCATTTTAAAATATGTCATTTAAAAATTATTTCAGACATTCCTACAAGAGTACACTTATAACAAGACGTGTGCTAAATATCATCGGAAATGTACCCTTTGTAAGAAGAAAAATGTCCTTTAGAAGCATGATTTAGGGACTTTGCCATATCACTGCAAATATTCCAATAAAATACCATAACATCTTACTCCAAGACATATGCAAATGTGCCCTACTAGAGTTGGAAGCAAGCTCCCCGGAGGAGTCCACTGTAAATCTGTGTGTAAGTCCACACCTCGGCTTTTCAAAGGGCAATAAATCTTCTTTGCAGACTACTATAGAATGTGGATGTGCTGCTCTTTCTTGCTAAAACCGGCAAACTGGAAAGCCTCTTAAGTCACAATCTAAACTTCTTTGTTCTCCATACAAATGCCACAGAGGTGTGTCAACAGATCCTGGAAATCTAGAGAAAACGCCACTCATCTCCGTGGCCTCAATCTATAGGCGAGATTGGTCGCTCTTCCCGGGGACACTGTGTCCTGGGCTGCCAGATCTAACATGATTTTAGAAGGGCAGAGCCTAAAAGGGTTGAAACCCCTCATGTTGAGTAAGCCCCCAAAGGAGGTTTAAAATGAAGGGTATCACAGAAAAATGAGCAACAACAGACACCGGGTAGGTGGCTAACAGAATTCAGAACCATCCTCAGCAACTACCCACTGCTTACTGCTTTGGAGCATTTCAAGGGTGTGATTAAAACTCCACAGACCCTTATAATCTCAAGAACTCCTTGAACTCTTTTTGTCCTAAGAAAGAGCTGACCTACAGGCATGTGTGCCCTCTTGCTGTCATCGATCTCAGACTGGGAGATAAACTGAATTCTACAAAGCACTGCTGGCAGGCAGGGAGGCTCCCAGCCGCTGGGCCAAGTCATGAAGGAAGTTGTTCTCCTTGGGGGAACGGCAGCTCCACTGATTACAAGCAGCTCCCAGGGCCCCAGAGATAAAACTTTCTGAAGCTGCCCGCTCAACACTTACCAGTTCCCTAGGAACCCTCCTTGTCTGCAGAGTAAATGCATCTTCAGGCCAGCGCTGTCTGGCAGAAATCATGCAAGCCATGTATGTCATTTTAAATTTTCTAGTAGCCACATTTTTGGGGAAAAAACTACAAAGAACAGGTAAGATTACTTTTAATATGATGTTATTTAACCCAACAGAGCCAAAATATGATCACTTCAATGTGTCATCACTATAAAAAAAGGTATCAATGAGATATCTGACATTCTTTCCCCCTACTCATTCTCAAAATCTGCTATGTATTTTCCACACGCTGCACATCTCCATTCAGACTTCAAAAGTGCCCCAAAGCCTCATGTGGCTCACGGCTAAAGTACCATGCAGCTCAGATCTAGACTCTAGAATCCAGAGATGCACTTTTGTGAGCAAAGGTGGCAGTGTATGAGCAAAGATACCTGCCACAAATGTAATATTTTCATTGTGTTTGCTTTTCTACATTTTAGGGAACATTTGAACAAAATTCCCCAGTGACAACCAGTAAAGATATGTATGAATTACTCATCCTCTTGCCTGCCTCACCCTCATCTACTTTAGTTTAACATTCACCTGAGGAGAAGCAGAAAAACCTTGTCCCTACTTCTGAAATAACAAAAGAATGTGATAAATCAGAATTGCTCCAAGAATGTAAATTCTGCATGTCCACTGTGTAAGATGATTTAAACAGCTCTGGGAAACTCAGTACATAAATTGCCCCGTGACATTTTTCACCAAAGGGAGGCAGGAAAACATACATGTTTACTGCAGTACAAAACTCACAGCCATTTAAACAGCAATGGTTTCTAAAATTCTTGAACTCTCAATTGCACACGTCAGCTTATTATCTGAGTTATTGGTGGTTCAAGGTTAAGACAAATAAAACTAGACAATTAATTATATACCAAGCAGCAGAATGTACGTGCTTTTCACCTCTAAACTGCCCTTTCCTCCTCCTACCCATGCTCGGATATTTTTAATGTGATACCAGAAAGAGGAAAGAGTCTTGCAGACTTAGTAACAGTGGTCTATGGCAAACGTGTTTTTAATTGCCGTTTCCACAGGCTAGAGGTTTGACACCGCGGTGTGCCTGAACAGCAGAAAAAAACTGCTCTGGAGCCCAGAATGTGGCTGATCTGAACACTGATGGCAGAAAAACTTGTAAATTTCCCCCAACACCCAGCAGGGAGGTGAGCAGCTTTGAGAGAAGCAAATTAGCTTTTCAAAGACGGGGGCTGCTTCATCCGGTGACAATTGGCTGGAGTCTGGCTGGAGTCGCCAGGCCAGCCAAGCCATCTGTTCTCACCAACTTCCCAGGTGGAACCCCTACCCCAGGCCCCCACACCCACCCCATGTCACTTCAGTCTCTGCCACCAAGCCTATACACCTCCCTTGCTGAACGCCTTTTTTATTCTAACCAGGTCCCTCCAGAGCAGCCTATAGACTGTGCACGGCCTGGTTCCCCCTCCAGCCTGGTCACAGCCGCCCTTCTGGGGACTTTTCTTAAGTCTCACCCAGGCTGAGCTCGTTCTCACCTCCTCTGGGAGGTCCTCGCTCGCTCGCCTGCTGGGCTTTCACCACAGTGGAGTTGGCTCGAAGCCCCTCTGTCTCCCGATGGAGAAATCGGTATGTAAATAAATAACTCCTTTGATGCCAGCCCTCCCTCCTGAACCACCTCTGCTAGTTCGTCCCTCCTCTCTCCATGCCAGCACACCGAGTAGTGCCTAGGGAAGGAAGGAGGCAAGAAGGGAGGGAGGGAGAATTTATAATGAAGACCCAAGAACCTGGTGGACTTTAGTATAAACTCCACCCGCTTCAGCACTCAGCCAGAAGAGGGTATTAGTCTTTTACCAGCCCTGCTCTATTAACAATGACCCTGACCTTTCGTGTCCAACTCATTTCCCCAAGCTTACCTCTACAGCATTTAAACAGGTGAGAAGACTCCTATTACCGATTCTAAGGTTCACATTTATAAAAACCAATAATAAAGGTGATAAGAGCTGCACCTTAAAAGCACACCCTATCCTGAATTATCTACTGACATCCGTTGTCTTCAATGGGTTCCCTTCGATACATACCGGCAGCTGATTCACTCAAGCCCTGCCCTCCTGTGCGAACACACACACACACAGAATCTCATTTTCTAGATGCAGAGAAGGCAACAGCAATTCCCGCCCCCACCTCTGCTCCTCGGTTCCCTGGCAGCTTCTAGAGCCAGACCGTCATGAAGCCACATTTTCCACATGGGCATGAGTTTAATTTAAAATGACTGATTTGAGAAGCTGTTTGCTTTTTCAACCCAGGCGAAGGTATGCAAAAGTATTTTCCAGAACTCTGACCTGGGATTCTGCTTCTTTCATGCATCCCAAGCTGTGTTCTTCTCTTTCAGCAAATTCATTTTACCTGGAGAACCACCACCAACAAAAATTCCAAACGCATTCATTCATGCTACAAATATTTACTTAGCCCTCATGGCTGACAAGGCACAGTGCCAGGGCCAAAAAGGACACAGAAATCAGTGACATGGACACGGGCTTCAGAATCTAGTAGACCAGGCTCCTAACCCCCACTGGCTGCATAACCTTGGAGAACAATAGTAACAGCAGACACGTGTGTAAGCCACTGTCCTAGCACTTCACACGCACTAACTTGTTTGATTCTTACAATACCCTACAAGCAAGCAACTAATAACGCTCCCATTTTACAGGTTGCACAGAGCAGTTAAAGAACTTGCCCAAGGACCAGAGCTAACAGGCGGTAGAACAGGTTTGGTTTTTCTTCGGTTTTTTCAAACAGCTTTATTGACGCATAATTTACATACCATAAAATTAACTGAACCCAGGGAAGTGCGTCCTCACAACTCAAGGCAGTTCCATCTCTCCCATCCGTTAGGTCTCCTGAGCCACAGCTTCCTACTTCACAAAACGCAGATGGGTAAGCACGAATCCAGCGGTTAAATGAGAGAATGAATGTTAGTGAGACCTCCCAGCCCAGAGCCTGGCGCGGGGAGCTAACTGCTCAACTGCCTGCAAAGTGAACGGAGGCCAGTTCTGCTCTCAAAGAGTTTAATATAATCAGAACCAAAACTCATAAATACAGAAAATAGCCATAATAAAATGGAGACAGAGAAAGAGAGAAATAACATAAGAAGTGCACGTAAAATACAAAGGGCAACTGTGTGTTTAAATGGGAGTGAGGACCTGTGCTCCTTGAGCCAGTATTTGAAAATGATAGGCTGGGTTGTCAGATATGGTGAAATAAATATTTGGTCTACCTCCTTCTCCAACTCCTAAGATCCTTGGAATCTTCAAAGTGGTGTCTTTGTATGCTAATGAATGGCCGTGTCTGGCAGCCCCCAGGTAGCTTCTGGGCGGGGATGGTCACCGGAAAGACCCAGGCAAGATTAGAAGCTGGGAACCTCCAGGCCCACCCCCAACCTCCAGGGAGAGGAGCAGAGCTGAAGGCTAAGCGATGGCCAATGATTGAATCAATTGTGCCAGCGCAGGGAAGCTTCCATAAAAGCCCAAAAGGTCAGAGTTTTTGGACAGCTACACACGTGGAAGTTTCTGGAAAGTGGGACACCCAGAGAGATCTGAGAGCTTTGCGCCCTGTGCACCTCTTCAGCTGGTGTTCACTGGTATCCTCTGTAATATCCTTTGTAAGAAACCAGTAAACCTAAGCCAGTGTTCCCCCGAGTTCTGTGAGCTGCTCTTCAAATTCATCAAACGCAAGGAGCGGGTCGTGGGAATCACGATGTACATACAAGCTGTCAGTCAGAGGCACAGGTAAAACAACCTGGGACTTGGGATTGGCACTGGAAGAGGATGGCAGTCTTAAGGGACTAAGCCTTCAGCCTGCGGGATGTGACTCAAGATAGACAGTGTCAGAACAGAACTGAATTAGAGGACACCAGCTTGTGTCCACTGCAGAACTGATCGCTTGCTTGGCGGCTGCAGAAAACTCCCACCCCCGTATCTGGTGTCGGAAGCATGTTGTGAGAAAACAGTAGGAGAAACTGAGTCTATGTATTCCTCTATAGTCTCGGAGTTGAGAACGCTGAGTTTAATATTGGGCTAAATCCCTCAAAGCACAGACAAACGACATCAGTACAGTTCGCTGCCTCTATCAACAAGGTGAGTCCTGCATGTGGGGCACACAGAAAGCATTTTGCGTCCTTTGTCCTGGAGATGGTTTGATGATCTGTAAGTTAACCCACACACGTGTGGCTTCCAACCCCCTTGCCCCAGGAAACCCCTCCAAGAATGGGCTTAGTGTTCTCGGCAGACTCAACCTCACATCCTAGTCTGGTCTCTTTCTGCAAAGCTTGCTGCTTATCTTCTACGGGTAATACTCTCCCCCTCACTGACCTTGAAGCCCTCTTCTCCTGAACCATCTCTGTGTGGGACTGAGCATGCTCTAGGAAGCAGAGCTCTACAGCTCTGGACAGGAAAGAGGCCAGGGGTACAGCTGCAGGGAAGGATAAACAAAAGAAATATTCTCCCACCCTCAAGCCAGTGGCTCTCCCTGCAACCGCCCCTCCTGCAGGAACAGCGCCCCAGCCTGCCAGGGCCAGGGACCCATCTCAGTCCTCCACTGACTGACAAGTGCCACAAAACTAGAAAGTTCCATTCTAGGGTCTGCCAAAGAAAAAGACGGCTGGATAATCTGGGCTGCATAATTCTTTGTCGTGTCCTGTACACAGTAGGAAGTTTAGTGGCATCCCTGGCTTCTGCTCACTAAATAACCCCTGCCCTGAGCTGCGACAAGCAAAAATATCTACAAACATTGCCAAATGTCCCCTGGGTGCAAAATCACCTGGTACAGAACCAGGTCTAAGGAAAAGATGGCTGCTTCTTCAGGCTCAGTGACACCCCACCTGGAAACTGTTAAAACATTAACTTCCTAGGGCTGGATCAGAAGCCAGAAGCCAGAAGCCAGAAGCCAG
>VSMD01028451.1:0-127259 GCA_008750895.1 Mirza zaza | reverse complement strand
ATAGCTTCATTTTAGAAATGTTCAAAGAATTTAAGGGACTTCCAAACACACATGTGGTATGTTAGGACCCTACCCAGGCCTGTGGCTTCCCCACGGTGCCAGATCTCTCCCAAACCTGTGTACGCCCAGGCGAACTTTGCTAACAGGAGCTTTGCTCTGGGAATTTCTTCACAGAAATGTCACGGGCTTACCTAAGGTGGATCTGTGTCAGAGGGAGGGGTCTCCTCGACTGGCCTGGGCCAGCGCTGTCTGCCTGTGTCTCTCTCCCAGTGGGCACTTGGCCTTCTCCAGCCTGTTCTCAAACCCTCAGTCTGCCAAGATCTCAAAATCAAACATAGCAAAGTTCAAGTCTGCTCTCAAGCCCTGGGTCCGACAAAGTAAGCTGAGTTGAGGGCTTTCCTGGTGAGAGAGCGGGTCTCCGTCTTCTGTCTTAATACCAGCTCATTACCCTGCCTGAGCCTAGAGTGTGGTCAAACGCGTGACTCACTACGAGTGCTCGGTGGCCAGGGTGTGGCTAGCCACCCTGGTGAACACAGTCAAGGACTGAAACAGTAGCGGTGTTCGGTCAGGTGCAGTCAGACAGGCGTGACCAGCAGCTGTCAGGGGGTCCCTGGTGCGGACAGCAGCGCTGTTTTCCCACTTCTGATTCTCACACTTAAAACATTCAGCTCTCCCCTTTCTCTGTTATGGAGACACCAATTATATAAAAACACACTGGAGAGAAAACAGGACATGAGATATACGCCATTCTGGCCTATAACAAGAGCGCGAGGCGTGTGTTCTGAATAAATGAATAAGTGAATGAATTCTCTAAAAGCATAATAATTGAGCCATATTTATATTTATAAATGGAAAGGGGGACTTCGGGTCTAGGAATGAATTGAATTGAGTTGTATTGTTTCAAATTTTAATCTTTTATATTTTCACTGCGATTTCTGAAGGGCATCTTCCTAGAGCCTAACTTCGACTATGTAACTGCAAAAAGTCAAAAAAGGGCTGGGAAATGAAATTTATTTGGTATTTATTAAATATGCAACACTTTCTACTGCATCACAGTGGCCTTTGTAGGGACCCTTAAGAGCCCCACAAGGTAGCAATTTTGCCGCTTTCTCCATCAACCACGAGAGATCAGATATAAGGTTACTGTAGTCATCAAACCAATGTGCGGGGGAGCACCATAGTCACAAGAGCACCACAGTCACGGGAGCACCACTTTCACGGGAGCAGCAAAGTCATGGAAGCACCACAGTCACTGGAGCACCTCATTCATAGGAGCACCACATTCCCGGGAGCACTACATTCACGGGAACACCACATTCACGGGAGCATCACAGTCATGGGAGCACCACAGTCACGGGAGCACCACAGTCACAGGAGCACCACAGTCACGGGAGCATCACAGTCAGGGGAGCACTACATTCACGGGAACACCACAGTCATGGGAGCACCACAGTCATGGGAGCACCACAGTCACGGGAGCACCACATTCATGGGAGCACCACATTCATGGGAGCAGCGGTATGCAGTCCACACTTGGCCTGGCAGCCACTCCGCCTCCATCTGCATCCCCTGGTGCAAGGGACACTGGTCTGAGAGTCCCACCAAGTCCTGAATGAGTGGTCAGTGCCTCACAGATACCCTTCGGGCGGTGGCCTGCTCACCTCTCCGGCCCCCCTCCCACCCTTCTTCCTCCAGGAGAACATGTGCCCTGCTCTGCTGCTCCCTGCTCTGCCCGTGCCTTTGCCCCACGCCCAGCGGCCCATGGCTGATGCCAGGCTGTCCCTTCTCCTCCCTTTGCTCTCTCCTTCTGTCTCCCACCCTCTCTCCTTTCCCTCCTTTCCTTTCTAGTGCAGCGTGTGAGCTGGGGTGGCTCAGAGCCTGCCTCTCTCCCAGTCAGGGCTCTGCTCGCTCCCCCAGGACAAGAGCCACTCCTACCCCTTTGCAACCCGGGCACCAGCCCTCTGACCCCCGGGATGGCTCCATCGGGCCTGTTGTCCACGACTCCAGGCAAACCTAAGCCCGTTCACATAAATTCCATTTGTAGATTGCAACTGCTCAAGTCACGGCCTTCTTCCGTTCCTAAAGAGAGGCGCCCAGGTCTGCGCGGAATCCCACAGTCCTGGGGGTCAGAGCCTGGCTCGTGGACCAAGCGCTGCCACCAGCTCCCAGGAGGACACTGGGCAAGTCACTTTCCCTTTCCGTGCTCCACCGCCCAGGCCATAAAATGAAGAGGTGCCACGAAAGGGTTACACCGTGGGATGCGGGGCTGGGGTGGGGAGTGCATTCCTGGGGAGTGACACAATTCCAAACAGCCAGATCAAAGGGGTTCCACGAGGGAGGCCCCAACCAGGAGCTTGCAGGCCTGCTTCTGGGTCGGTAATTAGCTCCTGCCGCCACCTTCCTCTCCCGTGGGCAAGCACTGTGGCCCAGGGACAGGGTCCTCCCCTGCCAGAGAGAGGGGGGAGAGAGAGCCCACCAGGAACTGTGACATCTGTATTGAACTTTCTGTTAGACAGATGCAAAGTTTAAACATTTTAACAAAAAGCAGTCCACTCCGGGCTTTCTCGGCACCAGTGTGAGAGCTGCGCGGTGCGGATACCTCTTAAAGTATTTGATGAGAGACTAAAAGGCTGACAGGCTAACACTTCACTTCCTTCCAATTAGGGGCCTTTAACATCAAAGGCCCAGGCCCCACTCAGCCGGGCTTACTTGAATGAATTAGGGGAGAGAATGAGTCCAGGAGTTGCTTCGTTCTCTCCCTCACAGAGATGCGGGGCTCTAGGGGCTTTAATAAGATGTTTGAGGTCAGAGGGGTCAGGCCTCTGACTGGGAGCACCGGGAAACCGCCAGAGTGTTTCAATATGTGTGGTGTTTGTCATGCAATCAGGCCGCCAAAGCCTCCCCTTGAGGGGCCCGTCTTTGGGGGACCCTTCCGGACATGGAGCGCCCGGACAGGCGGGCAGGGGGCCCCCCATTCCCAGTCCCCACCCCCGGTCCCACTCGAGTGGGTGTTCGAGGCCCGGGTGCAGGGACAGCCAGCTTCCTCCGGAGAGCAGGGCCTGAGATCCGGGGGGTGGGGCTCGCCCTTCCGTTGGCTTCTGGGGTTAGTGTGGAGCCACGGAGCCTGCGAGACAGCGAGAGTGATGGATTCTCAGCCTCCGAGCGTCAGTCAGACAGAATACGCTTCTGGAAGCAGGGCCAAAAGAGAAAAGAGAGCGTGACTTTTTATTTCACTTAACTTTACAATTGCCAGAGACCCGCCTCTCCTCTACAGCAGCCCCTGCCGGTGGCCTCCCACTCCTGCTTGTGTGGCCCAGTGTCAGGCCACTCAGTCTCCCACAGGTCCATTCCACGGGGAGCGATCGCATCCTGTTGAGTCAGAAGATGCCATCCCGTCGTGCCCGTGGGCCACGCTTTGTCCTGCTTCGTGCAGCTGCACAAACAGCTGGATCTCTGGAGCCAGACAGACCTGGGTTCCAACCCCGGGTCCAGCAGGCGCCCGGTTTCTGTGGGCTACAAATGTAGGCAGGTGACTTCACCTTTCAGCTTCCGTCTCCTCCTTGGCAAAACCTAAAACCTCCTTGGGTTTCTCATTCTATCGAGAATGAGGAACAGTGTTTATTAAGTGCCTGTCGGAGAATCTGGCACGTAGTAGGGACCTGATGAAAGGCACTTACTATCTGTGGTCCAGTATGGCCCACGAGGTTTCCCTTCTCCAAGCCTAACCTCCCCACCCGACCTCCTCTTCTTCTCGCAGCCTGAGGAGGAAGGCCTGGCAGGGTCCCCAAAGAGAGCGGTCTCTGGCCTCTGGCAGCAGAGGGATGAGGGCAGATCAGCTGGTTCCGAGAAGTTCAGGGGAGGTCGAGTAAAATGGGAAGCACACGCAGGGAGGGGAACAACAGCAGCATCAAGGAAGGGTCTAAAATGTGCAAGAAGTGTGTAGCGGACAGTGGGCGAGGGCGGTGTGTCTGCATCACTGGATAAGGGCAGGACTCCTGGGGAAGAGCTTCGCGTGCCAGCCAATGCACTTTGGAAGTATCCACTCTACCCCATGACGGGCTTCTGCCATCCACATGAGATCACTTTTGATCCGTATAACAAAGCAGAGAGGCAGGTATTGTTATCTCCAGTTTACAGATGTGGATACTGAGGCTAACGGCATTTCCGTAACCCCTCCCAGCCACAGTAAACAGAACTCCCTAGAAGCTGAGTTTTCTAACGGCAAATCCAGATTCATGAAATGATCCCTGGCCTTTCTAAAAACACAAAAGCAATGTCGGCAGATAATAAGATGGAGCGGGGAGAGCTCAGGGTAGGCTGGACTAGGAAAAGAAAGGTTCCTGGAAGGGTGGGCCTTACTTGGAGACTTCTGCATATTGGGCCCCATAGGCTCTCCCGTGTCCTTCTACTAGGCCAGCCACCAGCCACCCAGGTCCAAGGAAAAGCAACCAGCGATGAGACACAAGTCCAGAGTTTGCCTTCAGAAATATTTACAGGGTCAGCTGGATCATGGAAATTATATAGTGTGAGTATCAAATGACAGGGGTGACTTTGGGGCTCAGACTAACATGGATGAGACATGTGATATTTGCTAGGAGCTTTTTAAAAAGCTCTGTGTGTTCATCTCCCTCCAATCCTGCACAGTTGGCATATTTATCTCCAGCGAGGAAACTGAGCTAAGAAAAGGTTAAGTATCCTGTCTAAATCCAAGCTTCAGTCTCAAACGTGGGTCCCTCTGGCTCCAAACTGTGAACTCTTTCCACCCCATTTATTTTACTCCTGAATCAAAAAGTGGTGCTTTGTCTGGGATCTCATCATGTGGCTCCTGTGCCTGGTGACCTGACAGCACCCAGGTCACAGATAGGAGACAGAGCTGTAGCACCTGGAGCGTGAGTGAGTGCCAGGCACCAGACCGCCCGGCCACTCCTCTTTCTTACTGGATCCTCTGAATAAAAGGGTCCTGAGGACTTCTCCAGAAACCCTGTGATAATTCACCATGAATTAGCTGGGTCATTATTTTTAAGGCCCCATCAATATTTCCCTGTGGCAAAGTCAGCTTTAACCCACGCCATTTACATACAAATTGCAGCACATCCCTATACCTCACTCGCTCGCACTAGGAAAGGCTGCCATGATCATTTTGTTCCTTCCTTTTTGTAGCAGTGACAAAAGACTACTCCAGCCAGAGTGGACGGGACGTGGACTATTTCCAGGACTCCTGGGGAGCCAAGGGCTCCGAGCCTGCAGAGGCTGATGTTCCAGCCCCCAAAGAGCTATAGGTCTAAGTGAAGAAGCAATGATCAGGGGGAAAAGCAGAAAACAGAAAAGCCTGGGTAGCAAATGCTTTTCCGCGTTGGAGGTAACCAGCAGTTTCTCTGTATCGCAGGAAGCCATGCCTGCTCCAATAAGCTTGAGCTTTCCTCTCTGGGGACCCATTAGATTGAAACAATCAGACACCAACGGGAAGATTGATTCCATTATTTTCTGCAGTGAGCATAAAGCACAGCAACGATATTATCACTGAGATGTGGCCAGCTTTCCCCTTTCTTTTCCTTGGCCTTCACGCGATATCCACTCATCTAGACCTGGTGTTCTATGCAAGGTGAACGGAGCAGAGACTGTGAATTCAGTGGATGAGGACGGTGTGAAGTCAGAAGAGGGAAATAAGTGGTTTATGTATAAATGATACATGTTACATATAAATTATTACATATGTTTATTATGAGCTTTGGGTCCTAATGGGGAAAAAAATAAGAAGCAGCTGTTTTTATTTGGAAGTAGAGACTGCATGGAGGACTCAGAGAGCTGGCAATCCGGATGGGCTTCCTGGAGGCGTTGGGGCTTGGACTGGGCCCCGAAGGTCAGACGGGTCGTCTAGGACGTGAGCAGGGGGACGCGTGAGAGGAACGGGGTGCGTTGAGACACACTGGCAGGAACGAAGGGCCTCGACAGGGAGAGCGTCTGAAGAGAGAAGCCATGGTCAGGTGGTGGCCTGTCCTGGGTGTCAGGTGGTAGAGGGGGCACCCATCTAAGCGTATATCTAGGGTCACCCCACAAAGGTGGTTTTGTGAGAACCTGCAATCCTATGTGTGACAGCAAGGCCCGAGGGCCGTCTCTGCTGGGCCCCAACATACCTCAGGTGCCCGCACTCCGGCCGGCACTCACTGCTGTCCCCGCCCGGGACGCCCCGTCCCTTTAAGCCTATTCAAAAGCCAATCGTCTTTCGAAGGCTGGTTCAACTCAATCTCTCTCCACTCTCCACACTTCCACGTGTTCCTCTGTAAAAGGACAGGCACAATCTTCCTCTTGCCCGGGGGACAGGACTGTCCCATGCAGGAGAGAACATGCCCCGTGCACAGGTAGGTGCTATGTGAAAGGAGGAAAGAGCCAGAAAGACCAGGGCTGGACCTCTTCCCAGGACGGCCCCGGGAAGGTGACATGGCTCTTTGGAGCACTGTCATCAGCTGGCGAAGGAGGCTGCACGCCCACGTCTAGAGCTGCCGGAAAGTGAGGTGAGGTGAACGGACCCAGCTCCACCCCACGTCAGAGCAGCAGTCTGTCTTAGCGCTGTTCTCTCTGTGGCTGCCATTAGCTCTTCTCGCTTCCCTTTCTTTACTCTCTGAGCCCTGTCTCCATTCCTCCTGGCCCAGATGGTGATCACGTTGTTTTACAGATTACAGAGCTGGTCCTTGGAGAGCTTGCAGCTCCCAATTTTCCCCAAACTGTGGGTGCTGACACGTGATTCACCAGGACATTGGCTAATGACAAGATGTTGCTGAGTCTCTGTCCCCTCCCCATGCCCCCGCCCCGTGTGGACGTGCCGGCCTCTATGGCAACCATCAAACAGCGAGCTCATAAAGCCGGCTCATCTTCCAGGGAGCAGGGCAGCTCCAGGGGCCATATTGCAAATGTTTGACCCCCAGGTACCTCCAGGTCATGGGGATTTATTAGTTGGAATCTGCAGTTCAGCAGATGACATTTTAAAAGGCGTTTTATTGCTTCGTGACCTGTGTGCATTGCAGGGTAATTCTGAGGCTTCGTGTCTGCAGCGGCTGTCCGAGCTACAGCACTCGTGCCGCGTTGCAGCCCTGCCTGCCCAGCACGGGAAATCCAGGTGTGGCCACCCCAGCCCAGTCCTCAGCGCCGATGTCTAACATCTCAGGCTCCACTCCGAGCTGGGACCTGATACACCACCCAGGGAGAGGCCTTTCCTGAAGAAAACCAGGCTGGAAGGAGATTCTTATCAAATCTCCCCAAAGGCCACAGAAGTCAGGATAGAATGAATGGGTATATGGGGAAACTGAGGCTCAGACAGGTGAGGGGACTCCCTCAAAGTCGGACAGCTCGTATTATGACAAAGTTTACACTGGAACCGGGGGACGGCCCTATTGTTATGTCACTTCACCAGCTACAGCTGCAAAATGTTTCCATTTTGATCTTTGTTTTAAAAGCAATGATCTACAGGGCTGCCTTGAAGGGTGCATCCTGGATTAGCATTAGCAGTGAGCCTGCCACAGAGGGTGGCCTGGAGGCCAGGCTATTAGGAGAACTCAAAGGGCCACCGGGAGGTGGAGAGGGGACCTCTGCGTGTGTGTGTTGGGGCCACCTGGGCTGTCTGCGGCCTCTCAAAGCAGCCGGGCACATTGTACATGGCAGCACAGCCAGTCTGCTGACCAAGCAGCAGCTCCCACCACCCCCCTGGTTTAGTTCTAGAAGTTCTTTGAAAATGAGTGCAGGAGCCCCCTCTTCTAGACCACACAGTTGGAGCGGAGGCTTCCCTGCAGCCCCTCAAGTTTCCCCGGATTACAGCACATGCATTATAGCCGTGTATGCCATCTTCTGACCCTGCACCTGACTACGAACATCTTTCTGTGGGCAGAGACCAGGGAGGATTCTCTCCTGCCTCCCTGGGAGCTCCCCTGCCCACTGTGCAGGGCTCATCTCCAGGCAGCTCACAGCGGATGCTCATTCTGGAGTGATTTTATTGAGTTGAGCTCCAAAGCTGACACGCTCGGGGAATGATGTCTCTTCCTCTGACCCAAAGTAATGCAAGTGTTGAAGAATATGTGTCCACACACTGAGGCATGTGATCTCTGAATCCTGCAAGGCTCGGCCCATTCTTGGTTTGAGGTTAAAATGATAAAAATCACACACACACACACACACACACACACACACACACTACTGTTTGGTCAAATGCCAGCCCCCTTGGAAGCAGAGACACGTGAACTCCTTTATTGGTTTCTTATTCAAGATCAATGAAACACACAGTTGAGCCCAAAGAGGTAAAGATCTTCTCTCGAGACTGCCAGCTGTTCCTTTTTCCCTGAGCCAACTCAATCTTGGCTCGGTTCAACAGACTCTTATTGAGTGTCTACTCTCAGCCAGCAGCTGATTGAGACCCTGGAACTACAAAATGAATAAGGTGCAGCGCCTGCTCTCAGATGCCCATCAGTCTAGCAGAAGAAAAAAAATAAGAAATCAGATCACTAGGGTGTGACACGACACCAGCCGGGCGCGGTGGCTCACGCCTGTAACCCTAGTGCTTTGGGAGGAAGGGGTGGGAGGGTTGCTTGAGGCCAGGAGATGGAGACTAGCCTGAGCAACATAGTGAGGTCTCGTCTCTACAAAAACATTTAAAAAGTAGCTGGCTGTGGTGGCTCGCACTTGTAGTCCCAGCTACTCGGGAGGCTGATGCAGGAGGATCCCATGAGCCCGGGAGTTTGAGGTTGCAGAGAGCTATGCTGATGCCACTGCACTCCAGCCTGAGCAACAGGGTGAGGCCCTGTTTCAAAAACAAGCAAGACAAAACAAAAACAAAACAAGTGTTGTGTAGAAAGAGGCCCACCCATATATAGAAATCCATTTCCTTGGACTGTGCATGGGTCTCCCTCACTGGAGGTGATTCCTGGGCTGTGTGTAAGAGAGCAGATAGAATGAGTCTCGTGAAGGAGAGCTTGGAGAGGTGTCACAGGCAGACTCAACGGCATAAGCGAAAGTGTGGAGGTGCAGAAGGGTTTGGTGTTCACAGGGACCTTCGTAATATTCGGTGTTGCTGGAACAGAGAGTTTCAGTTTGGGAGTGGCAGATTTAGACAAATAGGCAGAGACCCCAACATAGAGAGTCTGTGCACCGGCCTAGGGAGAGTGACATCTGTGCTGTAGGCTGCAGGGAGTCACTAAAGGACCTTAAATATGGCAGCAAAGACGTAAGTGTCCTGGAGGATCCCTTTGGGACCGTGCAAAGGGTGATTGATGTTAGAGCTGGTGGGGGATGGGAGATCAAGTACGACAACTGGAACATCCCAGAAGGAAGACGGCGCAGTCTTACTTGAGGACCGTGGAGATGGGAAGGAGAGAAAGAGAAGACTCAGGTGCGATTTGAGGAACGTAGGACAATCGGGCTAGGCCAACAATTCAACGTGCAGAGCCTAGTCTCTCTGCTCACTGAAGCTGCCACTTAAGGGCCATCAGCTTGTCTGGCCTGTGGAGCATTAGAGGCCTACTGGTGGGCACGTATGATTAGCAGACGCCAGTTGGAAATATGCCAGGCGGGGCCACAGCCCCATACCTTGGCCTGACGGGGCAGGACCCAGGGCATCGGGAGTGAAGGGAAGGCAGCCAGCACTTGGGAGAAGAACTGCGTGGTTATAAAGACCACATGTGCTGGCCTGTCAGTTACTGACTCTATAACTGCCCGGCTCTCCAAAGGTGCACTGTGGTTACGGGCATGGCAGGGTTCATTTAATTGGTGGCCTTTGAAATGTTTTTGCTCCCCAATCTTCATAAAAGGGAAATGAGGGCTGTGGTGGGTGGATGAGGTGTTGAGCTGTTCTGGCTACAGGGAAAGAGGCCGGGCCTTTGATGAGCCAGGGACATAATCAGAAGCACATGTCCAGACACACTGCCCAATTCACACGAGACTCGGAGAGTGCTCAGAGAGGTGGCGAGGGGAGGCAGGGCGGGAGGACATCGGCAGGTGGCTGATCGGGCGGCTTCCTGATATCGGTGAGGATGCAAAGGGCTGGTGCAGGGCGCCGGGATGGGACAGCGTTTCTTGGCCCTTGAGTCTGGGTGGAGGACCACATAGACGTCCTGCCCTACATGGACCAGCTGCCGGGCACCGTGCCAGACGCTGCTCTCTCCGGGCCCGTCCACTGATCTCCTTAAAGGGGGGTGCTCGTGCCTCTTCGCAGGGTACAGCCACAATCCAGTGAGAGGCCTCAGAGGATCATCGTGGCTAAGAAAAAGCATGAGCTTGGGGAGAGGCGGGCAGACGCCTCCGCTGACATCCCGGTGCCATTACCTGTGAACAGTGTTGCCTTGGGCCTTCCCTTTCTAAATCTGTCTATCCCTCTGAAAACTGGGGTGACGATAGTACTCACATCATGGCCTGGGTTGCAGGATTAAAGAAGACAACACGAGTGTCTGGGGGCCCCTGGAAAGCGCTCGTTCGCTGGGAGCATGCTCGGGACACGGCAGAGCCGAGCGCCGCAGCCAGAGGAAGGAGGTGGAACGTGCCTGGCATGGACGGAACCGGAGGGAGCTGGTCAACCTCTGGTTCCGTAGATAGTATATGCTAAATATGGACCATTTTTCTCATTCATTCAGCCCCCGTCCCATCACTGTTAGGATGCATTTTACAGACAAGACTAGAGGTCTGAAGATAGTAGGTGACCTGCCCAGCAGCGCACTCACTACGACTTGAACTCTAATTCCTCCAGTGCCTTGCTGTACGTGGCATGCCGGGGCACTGCACCATGGGTCCCCTTCCCTGGGCCTGGCATTTGCTGAGGGGCTACGGTGTGCCTGGCCTGTGCCAGGAATGTCACACAGCTCATTGCACCTTCGTAAGCAGTGAGCGGACCACTGTCCCCATCTCACAGGCCAGCGAAGGGACCCAGAGGGGCCGCTCACCCCCTGCCTCGGGGCCATGACCTACACCCGGGTCTGCCAGACGGCAAAGCCCAGGCTTCCTCCCTCACCCCCACCTTGGCCCTGCCCTGCAGAAGGGTGGCAGTGATGCCTCAATCCTCCATATTTCCTTCACGTCCTTCCGCAGACCTTTTCTTTCCTCTGCAAAGCAGGCCTTGTCATCCTGGTTATACATGAGCAAACTGAATATGAAACGTATTAAGCAACGTCCTGAGGTCCCAAAGCATGCCCGCGGCACCTAGCTCATCGTCTTTCTGTCAGAAAGCACTCAAGGAGTGGCATTTAACTCGCGGCTTGTCCCCAAAATGAAGGCATTTTCTGGGTCATGTCCCGGACTACCAGCCCTCAGTCAGAATTTGGGGAAGTGCCTCAGGAGGGGTCGGCCACGCGCCCCCCGCAGCCAAGAGCTGCAAGCAGCCCCTACCTATGGGCTGGCAGCATGGGGTGCTGCTTTAATTAGATCGCCATGGTAACGAGCTACAGGAGAACAATAGACAGTTGTGTACTTGCGAGAATCGTCAGCCTCAGACACAGCCCCGCTAAACTGTAATTACGCTGGAGTGGAAGCGGGTCTTCGTTCCTGGGAGAGGAACAAGCTGCCACCCTGGTTACCTGCCCCGTGTTCTTCCAGCATCAGGGTTCAGGACTCCAGGTGGGTTCACTGTTGGAATTTAGCTTGTGAAGGTAGTCAAACCCCACATAAAGACGGCCACCTTCCCACCCTGGGTTTGGAGTTGTGCGTTCCCAGAGGGGAGCTGAGAGCAGGTAAAGAAGGTAATGATCGCACGGGTAGCATTTACTGCGTGTAGACGTGCCAGATGTTTGATACGACTTCCCCCTAACTGTCACCCGTAACTGTCTGCAGTGGGTGTCGTGAGCCCCACTTTACAAGGAGAAAAGCAACTCGAGGGACATGCCTGGTGCTGCCCCTCACTGAGGAGCGCAGGAAGGTGTGACCCCAAGGTGCAGGGGCTTTGCCCTGAGCCATGTCGCTGTTCAGGGACAAAAGGAGACATCCCAGTTCTGAGACCTGGGTCCTCTATTTGATGACAGGTGAGGGTTTCCCTTTAATCCGGTCAGTTTGCTGGTCTGATAAGATGCAGCTCACCCCAGCCATCAGAGTGGCTGAAACACATAAATAACAGAAAGATCATTTAAAAATAAATTATCAACTGAGAGCAAGGAAAACGCATCCTTGGATGGTTGCTCTCCAGGCCTGCCATAAATCTGTTGTCTTTCCAGCTCTGCAGTGGCCAGGGTCACAGACCATAAAGGGCTTCCACAGAGAAATTTGAAAAATCCTGGCAAGATGGGGCACTCGGGAGTCCTAGGAGAGGCGTCTGCAGCCCCTGCGCCAGCCGGGCTGCGGGATGCGGGCCTCGGGCTGGGCAGGCGGGGTGAAGTGGGCACGCTGGGGGCGCCAGCTGCTGCCTGCCTTCTGGGATTTCGGGGGCAACGTGGAAAGACCTCAGCCCTAAAACATTCTGGTGCCTGACCTACTTTTACAGAAAGGAGCAAAATTTGCAGTAACACTGTGGCATGAAGCTACATTTCCCTCTGGAGATTGGACCCAGTGACCTTAATTCATGTGACTGAGGATGAGTATGATATGAGGTTTTGTTTTGCAGAGAACTCCGTTGTGTTGGAAGAGCATAGAGATAGAGTGAGGCGTCAAAGTAGGCACCGGCTGAGGGTGAGAGGTGCTGGGGTTCAGGGCATAGAGGGCAAGCATGGAGACCCCCCCTTTCCCGAAGTCTGCCCTAATTCTGGTGTGGGAGAGCAGGGGGGCGTGGTGGCCTCAGGGAGCCTTTGGACAGGTCACGGAGCTGGCGTCAGCGGCTGTCACTGCTGTGATGACCAAGTGCAATGGTGCCCTCCAGCCTGGTGCTCAGAAAGGCGCAGTGAGCGGGTCAGCTCTGAACCCGTGCTGGGGGTGGCTCTAGGGGAAGGTCAACCTGCCTCCAGCTGGCATCAGGTCCCCTCCTCTCCCTCCCTTTCACAGCCAGCAGGAGCACTTTGAAAACACATTACTCACGGGAAGGGCGCGGGATTTCTAACTGTTGGCGATATGAGCTGCAAGTGCATTTGCAGACTGTTTAGATGACTAGATGAGCAACTTACAACAGTGGGCCCCAACCTTTTTGGCACCAGGGACCAATTTCATGGAAGACAATTTTTCCGTGGACCAGGGGCGGGGCGAAGTTGCAGGGAGAAGCTCAGGCGGTGATGTGAGTGATTGGGAGCAGCTGTAAATACAAATGAAGCTTCACTTGCTCTCCCACCGCTCACCTGCTGCTGTGTGCACCCCCTTTCCTAAGTTTCATGGAAGACAGTGTTTCCCCGGACAGCAGGGGGTGGGGGTTGGCAGTGGAGCTCTGTGGCCTGGTCCCTAACAGGCAGCAGACTGGTACCGGTCCACAGCCCAGGAGTTGGGGAACGCAGGCTTAAAACTCTGGGGTTATTAACCTTGCAGAGAATGTGGTGAGACACCTGTGGGATAAAGGTATCTATGGACGTAGGCCCAACCACTGGTGCAGTCTCAGAGTCTCTGCAACCCCCTGATGCCCCTCCAAGGACCACCCAGGGGGCTCAGACCCCAGAGGAAGAGTCCCTGCTCTGGCTCACACTCCTCATGTGTGGCTGGTTAAACAGAAAGAGGAAGTGACTCACTCCAGGTCACAAAGCCAGTAAGTGAGCCCCAGGCTACTGCAGCCCCGTTTCTCCCTCCTCTTTCTGGACAGATCACTGCAGCCACCTCCTAACTGGTCTCCAGCTCCACTCAGCCTCTGTCCAGCGTGTTCTCGGCACAGCAGATGGAACAGCCCTTTGCAAATACAGATCACACCCTGGACCTCTCCTGTGTGACACCCTTGATGACTCTCCATTGCCCCTGAGATCAGATCCAACACCTTTCCTGGGACCTACAGGTAAAGGCATCTCAGAAAACACCTCAGAAAGGTCATTTGGGTCATGCCCCTCCCCTCCCCCTGTCCCCCGGGAGGACAGGGCACACCCTGCAACTGGCCCTGCTACCAGGTCCCCACAGCACAAGAGGCCTCTGCACCCCCTCTGCCTCTCTGTGTTCTACTCTCCCCTCCCCACAGCTACGTGGGTCCTTTCACAGTTGCTGTCATGCTGGAAGTGCTCTCGTACCGCAGGGCCTTTGCACGTGCCTTTCCTTCTTCCTGCCACACCCCTCCCTGTCTTTACCTGGCTGCCTCCTATCCATTCTCCACGTCTTAGCTTCGTCCCTTTCCCAAGAAAGTCTTCCCCAGGTTGAGCTGACCTGAATCAGTCGGGGCCCAGGGAGGACCTAGAAGTTATGACAGGTTATTCCAAACCGAAAGGATCAAATACGAATCTGTTACACAGATGTGGAAAGGCTGAATGGTTTTTAAAACTTAGTGCTGAGTTTACTCAGGGATTTGTGACTTCAGGAAGCCACTGCTAGGGATAGATTTGGGGGAACAAAAAAGAAGAGCTGAGGTTCCAAAAATCTAGAAGTTCGGAGACAGGGCACGTGACCACCAAGCAGCAGCCACATGCCCGTGGCCCTCACAGTCGCTGCGTGGGCCTCTGTGTGGGGCAGGAGACAGCCTGAGACCCCGGAGGCCCTCCCGGGCTTCATGGCTGGTGCACAGAGCACAGGGTGGCGGCATGGCCGAGTCCAGGTGACACAGACCCAGACGGGCTGGAGGTCCCCATTGCTGTGGCGAGAGATGGAAAAGCAGCAGGAGACTCCCCCCATCCCTCCTGATGCCAGAACTTAGGCAGCCGGCAAGGGGTTCTGGGAAATGTGGTTCTCAGGCGCCCAGCCATCGTCACAAAGCTCATCTGGGTGAGAGACGACAGCCAGGACCCAGCACAGGCCCAGCCCCACGCCACGTGGCACCTATCTGTTGACCCTTGCATTTGACTCCGGGCTCTGCCAAGGCTGGAGACCTCTGGCTGCCTCCTGCGCTCGCCTCGAGGTCCCCACTGTGAGCACGCGGTAGATGCCGGCCGGCGACTGAGCAGGAGAAGGAAGATATTTCTGAGCCTCAGTTTCTACGGCTGCAAAGTGGCGATAAATCCCTCGCCACAGAATCACCGTGGCGATACTGAGACACGGATAGGAGCGAGCCGTGTGCTGTCTCGGCTCCGCCACGACAGGCACGCGAGCCCTGCACGGTCACGTCCCGCTTCCCCCCCAGGCACGTCCCGCGCTTGCTCTCAACCGTGCGTGAGGACGCCGAGGAAAGAGCTCGAAGCCCACTTACTGCCTATCTGCCCCTAAAGAATTTCAAAAGCTCCTTCTGCCTATTTTTGTCCTGTGGCGCTTGAGTGCCTACGTGGGTTATCACCTGTGACAAACACGTTTGTAGGAGTGCTGACATTTCTGGTGTTTCCTGATAGAACGACATCACCTACAGAGCCTGTGAAAAGAAGTCAGCAAATGTTCTGACCTTGGGGTGTGAGGGGTGGGGACAGGGGACAGAGAGAGGAAGGTCTGGGTCCAGAATTCTTTGCTGGTGTCCAAAAAGCCACAAACACAGTGAATCCCTTCAAATCTACCTGCAAAGCCCACGGGGTGATTTGTGTCACAGAAAATCAGAGAGGAGGGCATTCTGCATGCAGCAGGACTCCTGATCAAAGGAGTGTCTAAACAGGCCCTGTGGGCGTGGAATTCCTCAGGAGCTCTTTGTCACCTTGTCATCTTCCTAGTGAGGAAAGGCCCCTTGGACCGGAGAGTCGGGAGACTTGAGCTCTGGAATCTTCTAGGCTTCCTCAGCGAGCCTGGCTGAACCCCTTCCGCATTTGTCTCGATTGGTTCTCAGCCCAACCTGTGCCTCCGAGTCCCCAGGATCAACTTTCTGTCGGAGATCTGATTTACTCGGTTTGGGGTGGGGAGCAGAGATTAGACACACAGCTGCCAAAGCTCCTCAGGTGATTGTAACGTACCTCCAGGGACGAGACCTCAGCTGTCACTCACTTTAGTGTTCATCAGAGTCTAGGAGCACCTGGAGGGCCTGTGAAAGCCGGACTGTGCTGCCCCGTCCCTAGAGTTTCTGCTACGGGACGTCTGGGGTGGAGCCTGAGAATCTGCACCCTCGCAAGTCCCCAGGTGCTGAGGCTGTCAGTCTGGACCGCAGGGAGAGGAGCCCTGCTCTAATCCAGGGTTCTCAGTGCTGGGGGATTTTGCCTCCCAGGGGACATTTGGAGGATCTCTAAAGGCATTATTGATTTTCAAAATTGAGGACGAGGCCTGAGCCAGCTTCACACACCCCCTGCCACCCCATGACAAGGGGCCCTTCAGAGTCAGGATCTCATCTAGTTATTCCTCATTCTTCCAGAGCTGAACACAGAACTCGATACCGACTGGGGACTCACACATGTCTGTTGTACAGAACTAGGCTACGGCAGTGGCATTCTGGGCATTCTCATCTGGCAGATCACTGCTCTCCAGGCCACTGCTGGTGATCACCCTTCAGGCCATCCTTCCTGCTTGCAAGGGGCTTTCACTTGCATTATGCCACTTGATCCTCATCACAAAGAAGATGGGAAAACTGAGGCACAAAAAGGTGTGAAACCTCTGCCAGAGCCAAATCCCCAAAGCCCCGCGTCATCTGAGCTGCTCCCTCAGTTCCACCCTCCTCCTCTTCCCTAAGTCCTGCCTTCTCCCCCCCATGGCCACACCTTCTTCCTCTTCTTCCCCTCTTCCCTGCCTTTCAGCTCTTCCTACACTGCATACCAGAGAGCCAGCCCCCCTGTCTAACTGGCTTTTTTGCACCTTTCTGTCCGGGACTGCCTTGGAAGGCTGAGGGGAGGAAAGCCAAGGTCCTCGCTGACTCGCCGCCCCCTCCATCCTGCTCCAGCACGCCACACTAGGTGCTGCTGTCACAGAGGGTCCAGTCCGCCCGGTGCCGTGTCTGGGATCCTTCTCACCGTAAAGCAGACACAAGGCCGGCACCTGCTCTGTGCCAGGCCCTGTGACCGCTGGTGGAGAGACAGAGACATAATCTGCAGCGTGGCCCCTCCACATGGTGGTGGAAAGGGAGTTTGGACCCAGACAGATTTCTGTGCAAGTCCCAACTCCTGGTTCTCCAACTACTGGCTGCTCCTCCTCTGTCTCTTTTGCTGATTTCTCACCTTTCCTCCTGATCGCTCAGTGCCGGAGAGCCCAGGACCCCATCTGCCAACCTTCTCTTCTCCATCTGCACCCACTCCCTAGGGATCTCCCCAAGATCCCTGTCCCACCCATGACGTAGTGATTCAATCCAGAGCACCAGCCTCTCTTCTGAACTCCAGACTGGTACATCCAACTACTCACTTTGATGTCTAACAGGGACAAAATACATGTATGTACCCAAAACAAAACTCTGGCTCCCACTGCCCCAAACAGGCCTCTCCCACAGTTATCCTCATCTCTGTCAATGTCAATTTCCTTCCATCTTTGGAGAAATCAGGTCCCCTTTCCTCCTCTCACAAGTCTCATCCGAAGTTGGTTCTGTGTGCATCCACTTCTTCCTCCACTCCCCGCCCTGGCCCAAGCCACAGCATCTCCCACCCGGATAACTGCATGCGCCTGCTCACTGCTCCCCACTTCCCCCTGCACCTCACAGACCGCTCTCCAGAAAACAGCGAGTGGGATTCTCACTATGTGGTGGGTTGAAAGGTTGCCCCCCAAAAAGATATGTCCACATCCTAACACCTGGACACAGTGAAGGTGACCTTATTTGGAAAAAAAGGTCTTTATGGATCTAATTAAATTAAAAATTATGAGATCATTCCGGATTTTCTGAATGGGCCCTAAATCTAAAGACAAATACGCCTAAAAGAGATGTGAAGGAAAGACACAAGTAGACAGAGGAGAAGTTGCTGTGAAGTTGGAGACAGAGGCTGGAGTTATGCAGCCGCAAGCCACAGAACTCCTGGAGCCCCCAGCAAGCAAGTAGGAGGCAAGCAAGTTTCTCCTCTAGAGCCCCTAGGGAGGACACAGCCCCGCTGACACCAAAGTTGCAGGCTTCTGGCCTTCAGAACTGGGAGAATAAATTCCTGTTGCTTCAAGCCTTCGAGTCTGGCAGCCCTGGGAAATTAATATGTGCACTTTGCAAGCCACATCACATCCATCTCTGCCCTTAATCCTCCAGGGTCATTCCTTGTCATTTTCAGTAAAATCCAAATTCCTTGCCACGGCCCCAGGGCCTCGTGTGAACTGACCCGCGCTGTCCCTCCGGCTGTGTCTCCCGCCACGCGCCCGCTCACCCATCTGCCCAGCAACGCGGCCTCTCGGCTGCGTCTCGGCAGCTCCCCGCACGTCCCCACCGCCAAGACTTTGTGGTTCCCGCTCCCTCCACCCAGGACAGCTTTGCTCAGACACCCAAGGCTCGCCCCTCACCTCTCTCTGGTCTGTGTCACCACTCCCCATGGCCCGCTGACAAATAGGACGCCCCTTGCACAGCCGTCCTTCATGGCAGGGGTCACCAGGCAGCGTCATACGTAGTTGTCGTTAGTCTGATTGCTCATCACTAGAATGAAAGAGCCGCAAGAAGAAGGCATTTGTTTTCCTCACTGTCTATCCCCAGTGCAAGAAAGTGTCTGGCAACGTACTAGGTGCTCCAGAAGTTTCTGCTGAACGAATGTCTCTTGCCACCTACGAGATCACGTACACATCACTCAACCTCTCTCAGCCTTGGGGGTAGAACACGGACAACAGTGACTGCCAGCAGAGTCCCTTCAATGAGCAAACAGCTCACAAATGTGGCAGCCTATGGCAATGGGACTCCCCGCAGTCACACCATGAGTCCCAGAATGGCTGGCCTAGGTCTCTTTGGGGTCCTGCGTTCAGCCTCCACAGAGGGACCAACAGCCTTGTGAGATCAGCTCCTGCCTTTGATCCAGGGATGCCACCAGGGACGTGGGCCACACCGTCTTTTAGTGTCCCCACTGTGAAGCCACACGGGAAACATTTATGTTAAAGCAGAGAGCTAGGAAACGCTTTGCTTTCTCTGGTGGCTTCTGTTTACCTTTGGAGCAGGGAGGACCACGTAGCTCATGGTTTTGATGTCTACTGAGCTGTTTGGCCTCCAAGATGCCCAACTTTAGCAGCTGATTCGGACCTTACCAATGAACACAAGAGATCCATTTCTCCTGTTTCATCTCAGTGGCTATAATTTATGTTCTCTGATCCCAGTGTCTTCCTTTTCACTTTTATCTTGCTATTTTGCTGTATGCAATCCCTGTGTGTAAATGGAGGCTGGATAAATACTAAATAGCAAAACACACAAGATGATTAGACCCATACTGCGTGATAAAAGGGAGTCGCTCAAATATAAATTAGTATAACGCGGTGAGTTGCATCTGTAGCGAAATTCAAAAAGGGGCACTGAGGGAACCACCGAGAAGGAAGCAACTAATTGTGCCCAAGTGAGTCAGGAGAAGCCTCCGAGAGAGATTGTGTTTGAGCCAGGTCTTCAAGAACTAATTGGAGTTTTTCAGGCAGAGATAGCACAGGAAGTCTGAAAGAGCCTACAGTGTTGGGAAAATGGTACCAAGTCCTGTGTGCCTGGAGCGCAGGGTACAAACTGTGCATAGAGCAGCCCAGAGATAAGCAGACAGGAGCTTGGACCAGGTTCTGAAGCATGTTAGGCTTCATGTCAAAGGCTTTGAATTCCCTCATTATCTTAGAAAAATATGTTTCTAAAACTGAAAAAAAAAGAGCACTTTTTTCCCAAGCAAATAAGACAGCTTAAATTTTTTTTTTTTTTTAATGTCAGGTTTTAGAGAACTTTTCTGATCATCTTGGGCTCTCAGTCAACTTCCTCACTTTGGAGATTTGAATTTTCAGCCACCAAGAGGAGAGGATCACTGCTCAGTATCAAGCAGAAAGCTCTGACGGAGACAGATGACAGCCAGACTACTAAGGACTGTATGTGATGTTACCTGGCGAAGCCCACCCCAGCCCGAGATTACGTCCCATTTGAGGTAATAGATCTGTTTTCTGCTGCTGATGACTTTCAGATCTAGGGCAGGGTGGTCCCTGTAGAAGGCACCGAAGTCCCTTAATTCCAGACTGGCCAGGCCCACAGGCAGAACCTGGGTGGGGGATTGGACCCTCCTCTGGGCTCTCAGGTCCTCAGCGTCGTTCAGCATGGGCACCTCCCTGTCTGCACCCACACGTCTACCCACCTGGATACGCACCTCTCATTTCATGTCAACCTACTTTACTGAGTATAATTTAGGTGCAATAACCTGCTAAGGTGCAGTGTGTAGAGTCCAATTTCTTTGAGTGTTCAAAGACTTTGGCTTTACACCTGCCACAATCAAGATGCAGAACATTTCAGTCATCTGCAAAAAATTTCCTCTCACCCCTTGACACTCTACCCTTCTTTCACCTCTGGCCCCAGAACTGGTTGGCTTTTTGTCACTATAAATTAATATAAATCATCCAGAATTTTATATAAATGGCATCATATACTATGTGTTCTCTTTGTTTGCCTGACTTTTTTTTCCCTCTGAAATATTATTTTGGGACTCACACAAGTTGCTGTATATGTCAATAGGTTACTCCTTTCCATTGCTGAGACATATTCTATCGTATGAATGCACCAGTTTGTTTCTCATTTATTTACCTATGGACATTTGTAATGTTTTCAATTTTTAGCTATTACACAGCATCTATTATAAAACTGCTGTGAATATTTGAATACAAGTCTTTTGTAAATGTATGCTTTTATTTATCTTGGGTAAATACCTTGGATTGAATGTTATAGGGTATGTTTAACTTTTATAAAAACTGTTGTTATCCAAAATAGGTATACAATTTTATATTCCCACCAGCAGTATATGAGAATTCCAGTTACTCCAGATCCTTACCAATATTTGTTATTGTCAACATTTTTTTTATTTTAGCCAATCTGAGTGTTTGTCATATCTCGTTGTTTTTAATTTTGCCATTTTCGGATGACAAATGATGTTAAATACTTTGTCATGTGCTTTTTCATAAAGTGTCTTCTTTTGTGAAGCGTCTCTTCAAGCCTGCTGTCCATTTTTTTCTATTGAGTTGTCTTATTTTTGAATTCTGAGTTCTTTGTATATTCTTCATCGAAGTTATTTGTCAAATATAGATTTATGAATATTTTCTCTGTGGCTTGGTTTTAACTGTGTCTTTTGAAGAAAAATTTGTGTTTTTTGAGATTTTGATGAAGTCCAGCTTGTCATTTTTTTATTGTTTGTGCTCTTAGTGATCTAAGAAGTATTTGTCCATACACCAAAGTCATAAAGATTTTTCTCTTGCATTTACCTTCAGAAGTTTCGTAGTGTTAGCTTTTTCATTTAGGTCAATGATCCATTATAATTAATATTTTTTTGTGTATAGTGTGGAGTAAGAGTTGATGTTTGTTTGTTTTTTCCTGTCACATTTGTTGAAAAGATTTTCCTTTTTCCATTGAATTGAAATGTTTGTCAAAAATGAACTGACCATACATGTATGCGTTTATTTCAGAACTCTCCATTCTGTCTCATTGATCTGTGTGTCTATCCTCTATCAATGCCATGCTATCATGATTACTGCAACTTTACACTAAATCATGAAATCAGGCAGTATAAGATCTTAACTTTATTCTTCATTTTAAACATTGCCTTGCCATTTGCATTTTTGCACAAATTTTAGAATCAGCTTATCAAACTCTATTTTTAAGAAAAGCCTGCTGGAATTTTGATTGCAATTCTATTAAATCTATAGACCAGTTTGAGTATAATTTACATTATAACACTATTCTTCTGATCCATGAACGTGATACATTTCTCCATTCCAGAATTTTAAAATTTCTCTCTATAATAGTTTGTAGTTTTCAACGCGGAGGTCTTCAATATCTTTTGTTAAATCTAGTCTTAGGTTTTTTGGATTTTGATGCTATTGCAAATGGAATACTTTTGAAGTTTTTAAAAACTATTTGCTGCTTATATATAAAATACAATTGATTGTTATTAGTTTTAGTAGTTGTTTCTTATGTTCTGTAGATTCTATGGAATTTTTATGTATGCAATTATGTTATCTATAAATAGATACTCTTTCACTTTTTTCTGTTTCTTGCAGTATTACAATAGCTAGGATTTTTAGGACAATTGTGAATAAAAGTGAGAGTAGGCATTCTTGGCTTGTTCCCAAGCTTTGAGGAAAAGCATTCAATATCTCACTGTTAAACATGATCTTAGCCATAGTTTATTCATAGAGGACTTTTATCCAATCTTAGCCATAGTTTATTCATAGAGGACTTTTATCCAATTGAGGGAGTTCACTTCTAGTCTTTCACTGTCGTTCAACTCAAGCATCATTTTTCCTTACTCAAGTAAGGAAAAATGATGCTTCTTATGGAGAGGATGGCTCAAGTTCTCAGCAATCAACTATACAGAAGATTTAAATAGAAGCAAAACTCATCTCAAAAATAAAGCCCTTAGCTTTCCGGACCTGGGGTGGAACCTGCCTGTAGGCTGCTGAGTTAGCCTGTCACAGCCTTGATGGAGAATTGAGGAAGTCTCTAACAGGTGGTAGCCTTTTGTGATGCTCTGGTTTCGGGATCAAAAATAACTTAATAAAACACTTTTTGTACCAAATCATAACCATTAGGATGGCTGTTTAAAAAAAATGGAACATGATAATTGTCAGGGAGGATGTGGAAAAACTGGAACCCCTGTACACTGTTGATGTAAATGTAAAATGGTACAGCCACGAGGGAAGACAGCATGGCAGTTCCTCCTAAAATTAAAAATAGATGTTACCCTGTGATTCAGCAATTCCAATTGTGGATATATACTCAACATAACTGAAATCAGGATCTCAAAGAGATATTTGTATACCCTTGTTCACAGCAGCAGTATTCACGATAGTCAAAAAATGGAAATGGCCTAAACATTCATAGATGGTGAATGGATAAACAAAATGTTGTAGATACATACAATGAAATACAACTTATCTTTCAAAAGGAAGTAAATTCTGATTCATATTACAGCTTAGATCAATCTTGAAAACATTGTGCTAAGTGGAATAAGCCAAAAAAACAAATACTGTATAATTCTAGTTATATGAATTACCTAGAGAAGTCAAATCCATAGAGACAGAAAGTAGAAGGGATTTCCAGGGTCTAGGGAAGGAGAAATGGGGAGTTGTTGATTAACAGGTAGAGATTTTCAGCTTTGCAAGATGAAAAGAGTTGTGGAGATTGGTTGTAAAACAATGTGAATGTATTTAACGCTATCGAATTGTATGTACACTTAAAAATGGTTAAAATAGTAAATTTTATTTTTCATATATTTTACCACAATTAAAAACATTTAAATGTTTTTTGTGTCTTGAACCAGTATCTATACCCCACTCCACCCTACACTCCCCTCGTTCCAGTCACTGTCCATCCACTGCCCCTAATTTATTTTCTTCAATTATATTTGGTTCATTTATTTATTTTCTGTCAGACACATCAAAATACGAGCTCCATGGCAGCAACATTGACTTTCCACACATAGAAGAGCACATAGCTCATAGAAGATGCTTGAGAAAATGCACTGAATGGAGTCATGAATCCAGACAAAGTTGTCTAAAATCAGCATGAACCCCTGTCAAAAGAAGGGGATAAGAGCACTTCTCTATCTCACTCCCACACCAGATCTGGAAGCAAACAGACCTGAACTTAAATCTCAGCCTTACCACTTTTTACCTGTGTGACCTTCAACCAAGCACTTTATGTCTCTGAACCTCAGTTTCTTTCCATGGACACTGACTATAAAACACTGTAATATAGGTGATATCAAGTTTCCATCATAGTACAGTAAGGTGCAACATATTATCAGTCTTTGGAGCCCAAACGACCAAAGTCAGTCTGTGTGTCCCAATAGAGGAACCAGCCTCTGGTTTGCATCACAGGACATGATATGACCAATTGTCCCTGAGACTAATCAGGGTGTTTTTATGGATTTGGGATGGGATGATCAATTCTGATAAATTACTTGTATTTATTGCCAAAATGTTGTCTATGTTAATTTATAAAAGGTTCATATTCCCCAGATATGATCCATGTTCTTTTCACTAATACTTATTAATCACACAAGCTGGTAGATTTGAAGAGCAAGCTCCAGAGAAACCATAATCAGAAATGGGCAGCTTATGAAATGATGGCAACGTGCAGACTGGCAACTCAGCAGAACTTCAGTTTCACTCTAGTATCTATAGGAACACATGTAAATTTTTCGGCCTGGCATTTGTGACCATTCAAAACCTGGACCCAACAATCGGGTCTAGTTTCCCTCCTTTCCCATTCAAGATCCCCCAACACACACAATTCTTGGTCGGGTCATAGGTCTCGAAGGCCCATTATTACTTCTTTTGTACCTACTGTTCATGCATACCCTTTGCAAATATATACGCCTGACAAACACCTACTTATCCTTAAAGACCAAAATCAAATGTCCCCTCCTTTGTGAAAACTTTCAAAATTATACATAGGGAAGTTTGTTCTTTCTGATGTATGCTCACAACCCTTTATACATTTTTGACTGTGACACCTCTTCTCTTATTTTGTGATAAGCCATCTGATATCTTTATTTCCTACTGACCAAAAAGACTCCAAGATTCTTAGTCATCTCTGTATTGCTAGCACCTTGCACTCCATCCAGGACACAGTAGACATTCAATAAGTTTCCCTTTGAAAGAAAGAATAAATAAATGTCGAACGGATGGATAGAAGAATGGGTGGATGGATAAACGACTCCCTGCAGTAACGGTTTGGAATTTCAGCTTCTTCCCTCCTGGATTCTGTGCAAGGCCAATCTTAGAGGCACATCTCATACCTGAGGCTTGGGGACCGTCTGCTCTGAGAGTTCTATTATCATAGAAAAGCCACTGATTCCTCTTCCTTTGTTTGGTCTCTCAGTCCCAATGCCATTGGGCTGCTCAGAAAGATAAGAGGAAGAAAGGAGGGAAAATGTTTTTAAGAGCCCAGAAAGACAAGATCAGATTATTAGGGGTGCTGCTGTCTCCAGATTTCTTCTGACTTCCTCTGAATAACCTCCATGTTCTTAGCACTAACCCTGGCACCTGTCTCAGTGACAATTCCTCTCCTGCTCACAGAAAATTAAGGGGTTGAAGTCCCCCCACCTCCACTCCCAAACTCCCACCCCAGGACTGGTCTTCTGGAAGGGTTCTTATATATATACTCCTCTTTTAGGGAAGGCCTGACTTAGACTCCCTGCTCTTCCTTTGGGTCACTGGACATGGCCACAGCCTGCCTCAGCCTTAGCTTTTTCATCTGAAATGGAGACCACACTACCTACCCTGAAAATGAAAATATAATAACCAATGTCCAGGAGATCCACACAAAGATCTCACTTTAACTACAGCAAATTTGTGCATAATGAGTTTGCTTTTTCCTTCTCCTCTTCCTCCCACCAACAAATTACTTCCTTATCCAGAATACCTTTGTTTCTGCCTCTGCTTTCTTCCTCTTTGTTATTTATAATTTAAACCCTTTCAAATCCTATCTATCTGAGTGGAGACCTTGAGTAGCTGTGCTCAAGGACGGGGAGTCTGCAGGAGGGACAGGGGGCTCCGAGAGCAGCAGACCTGCCCCAGAGACACTGTCCACATCTGGGCTTGCTGGCTCTGGAGCTGCACGGGGCAAACAGCTGACCCCATCAGCAAGGATCATGACCTTCAGTAGGGGAGGAAGGAAGAGTCTCCAACACTTGCAAGATATGAGAGGAGAGAGGTTGTTTTGTAGTGTTATGTTTGTTTGTTTTTAATGTGTACTATACATAAAGTACCTAGAACAACACAGGTGGGCAGAAACCTGTAGTTGCTGATCATAGTGCCATGACATGAAATGCAGAGAGTGTGGCAAGAAGGAGCAGGTGCGGAGATGGCAGTAAGTGTTTGAACCTCGGTTTCACCAAAACATCATTCCCAGTTTACTGTATTCAGAGATCCAGCCCTCAATATCGCTGTCCCGGGGCTGGGGTGAAACTTCCACGAAGGCTTATTTGAAGCTTTAAAAGAGCTGATATTGCTCAGTGCTTTTCAGAGTCTCTAAGGCACACCCTACTCATACGCACTGCTCCCGGGGACCCCGACTTAGTTGAAACGGGGCCGAGAGACAGAAAGAAGTCATGTCTGGGTTTTGTACCCTTGGGAATCAAATATTCCAAACTTTTCACCTTCTTTCTGATTTTGTTCTATGGAGCAGAGAGGAGTTTGGCAGTTCTGCTGTGAAATTCTGTCAAGTTTTCAGAGCTAGGTTGAGACTAATTTAAATAAATTAAGCAAAGGAAACAGAATATGATCCTTGCCTTTATCCGTTCTGTGTTCACGTCTGTGTTCCTGCACCCACCTGTATGTGCTGTGTTAGGTGCACTCTTCCAGCCATTCACCCGCCTGTCTACTTAACGTTTACTGAGCACCTGTCGTTTTCTAGGTCTTGTAGACATGGAGATGAATAAGATGACCTGAAAGAATTCTCATCACACTAAAATGGTAAATACTATTAATGATTTACTTTTGTGTAAAATAATTATTGGGAACGATTCATGTTTCAAGTAGGGCCTTAGTCTCTGGAATACAATGCCAATCATGACAAACCTGGTGCCTGACCTCCTGGAGCTACACTTTAGTATGGCAGAGAGATTAAAAACCACAAACAAAAAAGTAATAAATACTTCGTGATGTGCACCATGAAAACCAAGAACAGCGGAGGATAATGGAAGAGCAGTTTCTGTAGACCAGCTGCTTAGGGAAGGCCTCCTTGAGAAGGTGAGCACATTTAGGGTGAGTTTTGAAGGATGACTAGTTGCTAAACATACCCAAAATGTGAAAAAAGAGTGATCCGGGTAGAGGGAATGACAAAATCCACAATGTCCCTGACGCGGGGAAATAGCTTGATATATCCCAGGAACTGAAAAACAAACACATAAGACGTCAAGACATTCAGAGAGTCACAATGAAAGGGAAGATTGGCAGGAGTCAAGTTGCGCCGCCTCCTGTGAGCCACCGTAGGGCACCTGCGATTATTCTAGGCCCAAGGGGCCCAAGGCGGGGGGTCTATGAAAGGTTTTAAGCAGGCAAGTGGCATAATCATTGTTATGGTTGCATGGAGAATAGATTAGAAAGATGCAGGGGACACCCGTTAGGATAACATAGCAAACATTTCGGTTAGAAATGATACTTACCTGGTCTAGAAATGGAGAAAAGTGTGCAGATCTGAGACCTATTTTAGAGCCAGGACTAGCAGGCTTCTGGCTGGACTGGATGTGGTGTGAGGAAGGGGCTGTGAGAAGGAGATTCAAAGATGACCTCGGGACTCCTGGCTTGGCCGATGCACAGGTGCATGTGTGGAGGTGCCTTTACTAGGGTGGGGAAGACCTGGTGTGGCAGGGACAAAGCAGAACACATTTTGGGTGAGGCAGGGAATGGGTGGATGTTGAATCAATCATTCCATTTTTAACAAGTTTGAGATGTCTTCGAGTAGAGACAAAAGCGTGCAGTTGGAACCTTGAGGTGTTAGCTCAGAGAAGTCTGGGCTGCAATAGACCGAGATCGGGAGTCATGAGCACGTGGATACCCCGTTCTGGGTGTGATGACGGAGGGCCAGTGAGTCAGCTCAGCAGAGGGGACAGCAGGGCCCAGCACCGAACCCAGAGGGACAGGACAGTGACAGAGGAGGAAGGAGCCCCTGAAGGAGCTAGACAAGGAAAGCCAATGAGGTAGAAGAAAGGCCACACTGCAAGTGCTGACAGGGCAGCCGGGAGAGAAGAGGGTTTCAAGAAGGTGGAGTGGACTCTTTCTGCCACAGTGGAGAGTCTAAACAGAGAGGGACAGGAGGTGTGCCTGGTCACGCCCCTTGGAAATGTGCATCTCCATGGCATGCTGAAAGCAATCAGCGCCCCGTATCTGCCACTCAGAGGTCTCTGGGATGGAAAGTGTTGGTACTCGTGTGCAGGCTGACTTATAGGCAGTGATATATACGAAAAAATTTAGAGTTCCTAGGTGAGGGGGGATGCGGTCCATTAAGATGGCTGGCCGTTGTCAGACAGCATCAGTGGAGGTACAGCGTCCAGAATGAGGGATGTGATGCTCCGTCTGGCTTTATCCGTCACGTTCTGTTCCCTGAGCTTGGAGACAAACAATAACCTCCCACTATTGTTGAGAGGAGTGACTAGGATTGGATAGAAGCTGTCCGGTGAGGACATGCACTGCAGGGGAAACGAAATGGGAGTGTTTATCTCAGCGGAAAGACCACCTAGAAAACTTAATCAGTTCTCTCAAAAAGCTTACGGACTTTTAAAGGAAACCAATCATGTGGAAAAACAGGGCAGGCTCCCTGTGTAGCCCCAGAAGTTCAATGAGAGTAAATTACAGAGTGATGATATCAGCTTAAAACAGGAAGACTTGCATTAATGACTAGAGCTGTCCAACGCAGGGACTGCCAGCCACAAGGCTAGTCCAACTCACCTCCCATTTTTGTTGGTCCAGAGAACTAAGAATAGTTTTGATACTTTTTAATGGTTGGGGAAAAAAAATCAAAGCAAGAATAATATGTCGCAGCACACAAAAATTACATGGAATTCAAATTTGCGTGTCCCTAAATAATGTTTTATGAAAACACACCTCCATCCGCTTGTTTCTGGCTGTTTTGTACTGCGATTGCAGAGCTGAGTAGCTGTGACTGAAACCGTAGGGTTTGAAAAGCCTGAAATATAGTTACTATCTTGCCCTTTCCTGAAAAATTTGCTAAGCTCTATACTCTAGCAGTAGTTCTCAGAATCACCTGGAAGCTTGTTAAAACACAGTTTGCTGGGCCCACCCTCAGAATTTCTAGTTCGGTGGCTCTGAAGCGGGGCCCAAGAATTTGCACCAAGTTCCCAAGCGATGCTGATGCCTCCGCTGGGAGGAGGGACCACACTTTCTGGAGGCGCTCGCCACGCTGCACGCACTCTCCTCCCTGGAGACCGTGCTCCCTGCAAGTCCTCACTCGCCCTGAGAGCACGGACTTCAGCCCGTTTTCCCCACAGTGAGACAATGCTGGAGACTCCATAAATATTTGTTACACGAATTAACGAATCAGTGCATTATTTTGACTTTTTGATCTTTGGGGACTTTCTAATTCTGACTGCAAGGAAAATACTCTAGGAAGGAAGTGAGGAAGGAAGGAAACGGGGGAGGAAAAGAAGGAAGGAAGGAAAGAAGTTCTTGTCACAAAACGAGATTTCTTTTTGGTGATGCCTAGGGGTGCCATTGTGCCTGGGCTTCAGTGTTTAGAGATGCATAATATTGTGCTCCGATTTCCCCATCAGTTTCAATTCTTCCTAAGGAAAGTAGCCCACGCACACCCTCCTCATTGCAAAGACTCAGCCCATAGCACAGTGACCCTTCATGTCCCCAAGAAAGACATTTGGAATCTAAAGATATTATATATGCATACCTATTTTCGATGATCTGATATACTTCTTCCCATCCTTTTCTAGGTATTTTATTTTGTTATTAAGATCATGTTCCATGGATAATTTTATATCTTTTTAACTTAATGTTGACTCAAAATATTTTTCCTATGATATCATTCTATATAAATATCCCTTTTATCTACAGAATCTTTTCTCATATGTACAGATGATAATCTATTTAGCTATATCTCTACCGTTAGATATCTTTGTCTCTCCCACCACCCATCCTTTTTCTGGGTTTTTACTATTATAATCTTTATTGCAGTGTGAGTCATTATTAGTCAGTACTTTTTCTGATTTTTAATTATTCTTCAGAATAGATGCCCACAAGAAGGAAATGAGTATCAAAAAGAAATAGAAGAGAGAAAATGTTAAAGTCATAAGAGACCACTTTGCACAACTCTATGCAAGCAAATAAGAAAAACTAGATAAAATGGATATTATAGAAAGAAACACAACTTACCAAAAATAATCTCTATGAAGACAGAACATCTAAACTAACCATTTATCTTAGAGAAAATAATGAATGCTGAAAACTCCCCCACAATAAAAGCACCAACCCAGGATATTTTTACACAGGAATTCTACCACATTTGCAAAAATCAAGAATCCCAACTGCTCTTGAAACTGTTTCACAGCACAGAAAAGCAAAGAAAACACTCCAGTTCTTTTCTATGAAGAATATGGCATTGATGCCAAAAACTCATAAAAACTGCACCAAAAAAAGAAAACAGATCAATCTCACTTAAGAATTTCAAATAGTGCCGGGTGCGGTGGCAGGTGCCTGTAGTCCCAGCTACATGGGAGGCTGAGGCAGAAGAATCACTTGAGTTCAACAGTTCAAGGCTGTAGTGTGCTATGATCACATCTGTGAATAGCAAGCAACTGCCACTTCAGCCTGGGCAACATAGTGAGATCCTGTCTCTAAAAAAAAAAAAAAAAAAAAAAATTAAATAAAGCATTAGCAAACTGAAGAATTTGCCAGCATGAACAAATAAACAATTAAAAAACAAAAAGTGATTTTCCTGGTATTTGTATCCAGGAATTCAAAGACAGTTCAATGTTTTTTTAAAAATCTATTAATAGAACCCATAATATAGCTAAGGAGAAAAAAGTGACATGTTTATTTTCCATTTATTAAAGTATATCTTAAATTTGTCACTCATCCATGTAAAAATTATTCAACAAAATAAGAACTGACAGTTAATTCTGGGTGTAATTATATTAAGATTACACACGCGCACACACACACACACACACACAGATATCAACCCCAAAGCCAGTATCTTATTTAATGAGGAAATAAGAAACACTAGATACTTTTTCCCTAATCTTTGAAACAATGTAAGATAACTATCATCCTCACTAGTTTTTACCATTGTTTCAATAATTAACCAATGTAGATAGACAATGACAACAAAATTAGAGGTTGAGAATTGGGTAAACTGATAAAACTTTATCAATTACACTTAAAACCAAAATAATCAGTTCAAAACTACTGAGAACCATGAGAATTTAGTAATTAATAAATCAACATGTAAAAATTAGTAACCTTCATATATTAAATACAAAAGGTAGTTATTATAAAAGATGCAGTAAAAGAGAACACTTCTTTTAGAATAGCAAAAATAAATAAATACATATATTAACATAGGCACAAACTTAAATATAAAAAAATCTATGAGCATAACCTTTTGAAAGATAACAGAAGTAGACTTGAACACATGAAAAGACATACCATATTCCTGGACATGAAGAAATTAGTTTTTCTATGTAATGTGATTTATTTATTAATTCTAAAAATTAATAAAATTAACTTTTCTATTTAATTTGTGTCCATTTTCAACAAAAAATAATGTTACATTTGTGTTTTCTTTTCCTAGCTAAGCTGACTATAAATTTTATTTGAAAGGACACATAAGCAATAAAAGAAAGAAACCCTAGAAAAGAAGAGCAATATATTGAACACACTACTAGACTCCCTATAATAAACACACTGTGTCATGGAACACTCCTGGATGGACAGACCAATGGAGCAGAATAGCAATCCAGAGATAGACCCATCGCATATGAAAATTTACATATGATAAAGGCAACATTTCAAATCTGCGGGGAAAGATAGACATTTATAAAGGTTGTTGGGATAAGTAAATAGCCACATGGAAACAGATATAATAAGATCTGCTCCTCCTACCATACACCAAGGAGATATCTAAATGTAAAAAATCAATCAATCAATAAAAATGAAACTACATAAAACCCAGAAGGAAATATGGATGAATCCTTCTATAACTTGGGATTGGGACAAACTTTCCTAGCTATATCCCCAAATCTGGAAGCAATAAAGGGAAAACTAGACACATTTGACTTCATAAACATTTTTAAAATGTAAAAAAATAGTAATTACATACCAAAAAACAACATAAGAGAAAAAAGATAAATGTCAAACTAGAAAAAATTATTTGAAACTTACACCACAGTATAAAAGATTCATATCCTTAATATATAAAAAGCTTCTAAAAATAGAGAAGAAAAAAACTTCAGCCATATTTTTAAAAATGGCTAGAAATATGAACAGAGAGTTCACAAAGAACAGAATGCATATTGCTCTTAAGCATATGGAAAGATGCTCATCCTCACTGAGGATTAAAGAGATGTAAGTTAAAAATACATTGAGATATTAACCCTAAGACTCTCAAGTTTGACCACATAATTCTGTAGTTGAATCGATAGGGAACAGTCACCGCCATGAATTCCTGGTGGGAAAGAAACACCAGCTGGAAAACAATATGGCAAACTCTCAAAATGACATATATATTTACCCTTTGACTCAGCAAAAAACAAGTATGTAGAGATTTGTATATATAACTCACACATATATATAGCATTTAAATTAAAAAAATTGTGTAAGGTTGTTAAGAACCAAGATTGCAGCATAAAAAGAGATATAATGTCAAAGAACTAACAGTTTGATAATTCTAAATTTGAATTTAAAATACTAGTATGAATTCATGTTATATTTCCTAGCTCTGTGCACTGAAAACATTCTGAGAAAAAACGATCACTCCAATGAGTGTCCTACCACTCATACTGTGATCTCTAAATAGCATTTCTCAATAAAAGAAAGTGGGACTCCTTGAAAAAAATCTCATTCCAGAAAATGTACAAGAAAAACCTAGAATACTTTATAGTACAAAAAAGAGTTTATCCTTGTGATTCTGTCTGTAAGACACAAGAGACAATGGAGTAATTTGAGCTTCAAAAAGAATTTGGATAGAAAGACCAAATATTCAAAAACATAGAGTCATTGTGTTAGTTTCCTATTGTAGCTATAACAAACTATCACAAGCTTGGAGGCTTAAAACAACACCTACTTACTATTGCAGTTTTAGAAGTCAGAAGTCCAAATTGGTCTGGCAAGGCTGTTCTCCATCCAGAAGCGCTAGGGGGCAATGCGGTTCCCTGCCTTTTCCAGCTTCAGGAGGCGGCCCACATTCCTTGGCTCATGGCCACATCACTCAGACCTCTGCTCTGTCCTCTCCTCTCCTCTGACCCTGACCCTCTTGCCTCCCTTTTTGTCCCTTGTGATCACACAGTGCCACCAGGATAATCCAGGATCATCTCCCAACTATGTCCCTAACTTAATCACATATGCAAAATCCCTTTAGCGTGTAAGGTAACACACCATAGTTTCCAGCGATGAGATCCTGGACAACTTTGGTGACCATTGTTCTGGCTCCACAGCCATCATCCTAGGCTGCTAGGGAACTAATGCATCATTCTGAATTGGTAAATTGCTAAATTGCTAAATAAAAGAAAGGATGAGTATTTATCCTACCTTTTCTCTACAAACTATATGTCAGAGTAGCCAAATAGTTATTGAAGGGAAGTCTCTGTTTAAAGATATACTCCAGCTAATAAATTATGAAAGCAGGAAACATCAGAATACTGCCATTCGCAACCCTAATGAAGTAATGCATCTGAGCAGTGATCATCAATGACTGCTAAAACCATTTGATGAAAGGCTCTTGGGAACATTTATATTAATTGAGTCACCTGGATTCACCAATCAATTTTAACATTATGAAAGGAGACGCCAGATATCATATGCCTCCCACGAAAGGATATAACACTACTGTTGAGGCTTTTTTGCCCCTACATCAAACCTGGATATGAAAAGACCCCCTAGATCTAACCACCAGTGTGTAAGTAATACAGGATAGGGGAGAGGGACGATATAAAAACAGATCAAACAAAAGCACACAGTTATAAAGCAGGAAATGCAGAATGTGGAAAACTATAGTAGAAATAACAAATAGATTGCAAAAAAAAAAAAATAGAAATCAAGGAGGAACCAAAAAGTTAAGAGACTTGAGGCATATCAACCTAAAGCAATGTATGGATTTTGTTCAGCTTTTTATTGAACAAACATAGCATACAAATATTTATGAAACAATCACAACATTTTGAGCACTGACAGAATACCTGATGACATTAAGGAATTGTGGATATTTTTTTTAGATGTGATAATAGAAAGGAGGGTTATTGTTTAAATTCCTTATCTCTTGAAGATATATACTGAAATATTTAAAGAAGAAATTATTTGAATGGCATGTTGTCTTAGATTTGCTTCCAAATAATCCAGTTGACCCAACTGGGGAGGGGTGGGTAAGTATATTTAAAACAAGATTGGCCATAAATCAAGAAATATAGAAGCTGGAGGTTGAATACATGGAAGGTCATTATTCTCTTCTATTCTTGTATTGGTTAGAAATTTCCCATAATGACAATTTAAAAAAAAAATAAAAATAAATAAACAATATGTATACAGAAATAAAATTCCTGGGTATAAGTGTTTCCAAGGCATTTAAAATGTATTGTCAAATTGCTCTCCACAAAGGCTGTAGCAATTTAGAATCCTAGTAGGAGTGTACAAGAGTGCCAAGGATATAATATTTTAAGAGAATATATAATCACTTGGATAAATGTAGGAACGTGTATTTCTCAGTTGTCCGTGCCTTTGGAAAGACTAATGGCCTATTATGGGATATTATGGCCCAGTCATGGCTGCACACCTGGAGGCCTTGTACCTGAACAGCAGGGAAAGAAATCAAAGAGTAAATGGAGTTCAGCGTGACAGTGTTGCCAACTCAGATTTATAGAAATCTTAAATTACCCTAATGAGAGGTTTCTATGTTATTTCTGACACCATTGCAGATGATCTTGGTCCATGTCCATTGAGGTATTAGTTTAACGGGAAAATCTGCAATTGTATCTTCTCAGTGAAATCTGATTATCTTCAAGAGGCTTCCTCACATAAAGATGGGGGGAAAAAAATCAATGCCTGGGTTTCTCTGCCTAGCATGAAATAGAACTTTCTGCTATCGGGGAATTTTGAGCTCCTGTAATCTTCCAATTATGTTTGATTGTAGTGCCTCTTTCCTGTCTCAGTATTAAAGGATGGTCAGCACTTTTCTGCAACTAAAACCAACTCTCAGATGAAGCAGCCACTTATTTGGATGGCTTGTTTGTAATCAGCAGCTCTTTGGGCATGCGGAATATCCCTGCATTTGAGGAGGAGGCCACCCCAGGACTTCTCCCTAACTATTAGCCAACCAACCGATAACAGGTATCAGTGTCCCGCTGTGTGCAGATGAGCCTTTAGGCACTGTGAGGGACACCAAGAACAGCAGGCTGTGGTACCTGCTCTCTAAGAGGGCGCCACGCCATGGAAGAGACAAAGGCACAGGTGTGAAAAGTCACAATGATTCAGCCAGTCATTCATTTCACAGACACTAAACGTCAGATGCTGGGGTGAGCCGGGTAGCAAAGAGGGAAATAGGTCAGAATCCCTGCACTCTAAGTGCTCATCCTATAGGGAAACAGATATAAGATCAAATAATTAAAATGGCACGTGGCAAGTGTAGTGCTAGAGGAACGTACCAAGAAGATTCAGTGGTACAAAGAAAAGAGGAACTCTGACTAGTTCAGTGAAACTTTCTGGAGGATAAGAACATTGGACTGTCTTTAAGGCTTAAGGACAGTCAAGGAGGGGAGGTGCTCTGCAGATAGAAAGAAGAGTATGTGCAAAGACAGGGAGACTTGAAATAGTGTGAATCTTTGGGTGGAATGGTAATTCATTTGCTCTGGAGCAAAGCTGGGGTGGAGAAGGGAGGGAAAATGAAAATGGGAAGATAGAAAATGCCAGATACTAGAGGGCTCTGTCTGCATGTAGAGGCATTAGCTTTCTTTTGTAAATGATGTTAATTAACTGTGTTTTAGAGCTGGGTACCTGAGTGAGTGTCGAGGGTGGAGATGCCCAAGCAGGACAGGTTGCCCAAGGGAGAACCTAGCATCTTGATAGAGTTGGGAGGACTGTCACGCTGGGAATGATTCTGAGACATGCCACACTGAGGGAGAAGAGACAAAGCTCCTGTGCAGAAGAATTAGTGGATAGAAATCATCTGTCCTGGATGTAGATACCCTGCCTTCAAGGAGCGGGAGCATAACTCCCTGCTCCTTACGTGGGGCTACAGTGACTTTTTTCCAAGAGCACAGTATGGAATGGGGGCAAATGGGAGAGTAATTTTGCAATGGAGAAACCTAGCAAACACTACTTCAGCCAGGTGTTCAAGACTAACACCAAAGTCATAAACCATGTAGATGGCATGTCACCTTAATATGATTCCATAAAACTGGCTTTACCTCTGTGGTCTTCCTCCCAATAACCCACAACCTCAGTTTAATCAAGAGAAAACATTGGGCAGATCTCAGGAGAGGGACATTCTACAAAATACCTGACCAATATTCACAAAATCAGAGTTGGGAACCTGCAGCCTTGAGGCTACATGTGGCCTTCTAGGTCCTTAAGTGCGGCCTTTTGACCGAATCCAAATTTTACAGAACAAACTTTTTTATTTTTATTAATCCATTTTTGTTCATCTTTTATATTTATATTTTATTTTAAAAATGAACATATTTAAAATATGAAAGAATAAAATTAGTTTCAAAAAATAATCCTCCCAGATTGACTGGCACAATTAGTACATGACTAAGCCGTAAGGGCTAACTTGGCGACTATTGACTTCCACTGCCTAACTGGTGCCACCACTACACGAGGCTGGTTAGCAAGAGTTTCTGGGAATTGAATATGCCAGTCTGTTATCAGCTTTTGACAAAAGTGCACTGTGTTTCCATTTGAAGTGGAATTTGTGAATAGTTGCACAACTCGACAGTATTTTTTAAGTCTGTCTAACAGCCCAGCCCATCATGTTAAAGAAGACCAAGAGAATGCTGAAGGAAGAAAACAGATTTTTTTTTTAATGACGATTGGGAATTGCAATATTATCTTATTTCTGCTAAAGATAAGATGATTTGCTTGCTTTGTGATACTGCAATTTCAACATTAAGGAAGTTCAATGCTCATCAGCATTATAACACTCAAGGATCACAAATAATTTAAATTGCAGGGAGAGGCATGAAAGGTTGTATTACAAAAATTAAAAGATGAAAAGCAAAAGCAAAGACAGTTCTTTCTAGCAGCAATAAGACCTGGAAACAATGCCACTGAAGCAACTTATAAAGTTATATACTCAGGAAAAAAAGGGAAGCCATTCAGTGATGTAGAATTTGAAAATGAATGCATCATCAAAGTTGGAGGCAGCTTAGACCCCTGATAATGTTTCAAAGTACAAACAACTGCCTCTTTCAAAGAATCATAACTGATCAGCAGGATGAGTTAGCCCTCAACTTAACAGAACAACTTCACACAATACTTCAAAAGGAAAAAATATATTATTCAATAGCTTTGGATGAATCAACTATTGACTCAATGCAGATTTTATACTTCATTCTGGTCATAGCAGAAGATTTTCTTCACTACGAAGAGTTACTTGCTTTGTAAATGGCACTTGCTTTGTTACATGGCACTCATGTAAATAAAACGTGAGGAATAGATATCTTCAACAACTTTCAAGATAAATGTCATGAAGTTGGACTGAATTTGGTAATTTCATTGAGTGTATGTACAGGCAGTGCACCTTCCATGACAGGAAAACATGAAGAGTTTATTGCACAAATTTAAAAAAGTATTTACGGATCCAGATGCTCTCATTTCTTTTCATCGTATCTTGCATCAGCAAAATTTCTGTGCTAAAGCTACTATTAATGTTTTAAGTGACATTTTGCAACAAGTTATAAGTATTATTAATTAATAAGTGCAAATTCAATATCACATCATCAGTTTTATAACATGCTAAAGTTGAACAATGAGGTATTTATTCAGTATGGATTTGCTGCATCATTCAAATGTGTATTTTCTATCCCAGGGACAAACGTTAGCCAAAATTTTATCTCTGTGAGAACAGAGAGTAAATTTTATGAAGAACAGACTCAGCAATGTTAATTATTGACAGAAGATTTCTATAGGAATGCAACATTTCTGGGTGATATCATGTCAAATCAAAATGACTTGAATATTTCTTTGCAAGGTAAAACTAAGTCTATATATGATACGTGGCAAAAAATCTGAGTTGATATCACCAAGGCAACTAAAAAACTACAAATTGAATTGATCGAACTCTAAGTAGATGACATTTTAAAGTCATTGCTTAATGCTAAGAAACATCCAATTGAAATACGGAAAAATACAGTAGAATACCCATATCTTTGGCAACATGCCCAGAAAATGCTTTCTTGCTTTTCAACCACTTACTGCTGTGAATCTACATTCTCCTACCTAACTCAAATTAAGACACCTTTAAGGTCACAAATGACTGATACTCGTCTAGAGGATCAACTGAAACTGTGGGCCTCCATGTTGCAACCAAATATTCAAATGCTTTCCAACAAAAAGCAGACACAACTAAGTCATTAAAAGGTTAGTCAATTTTAAAATTTACAAATAGTTTTCATTTTTTGAAATAATTAAATATAGTAGATTTTTACAAAATAGTGTACACTTTTAAGTATATCTAATTGAAATTTCTTGAATTTGTCCTTATTTGATTACAGCTGAATCAATGCAGCCTTCTAACATGAAAAATTTCCCCATCTTGCACACACACACAAAACTGTTGAGGTCATCAAAAACAAAGAAATTCTGAAAAACTGTTACAGCAAGAGGAGCCTAGGGAGAAATGACAAATAAATGTAACATGGTATCTTGGATAGGATCCTGGGATGAAAAAATCATTAGGTAAAAACAAAGGAAATCTGAATAAACTGTGAACTTTGGTTAATAATAATATATCAATATTGGTGTATTGATCGTAACAAATCTACCTAACGTAAGGTGTTAATTGTAGGAGAAACTGTGTGGAGACTGCGGAAACTCTCTACACGATCACCTCAATATTTCTATAAATCTACAACTATTCTAAAAAAATAAATTATGTTTAGAAAAACAAATGAAGCCAGAGAACACAGTCAAGTCAATCTGTAGACTTGATTTCATGTGGACCTTCAGGGAGGGACAGTGAGGAAAGGTGAGGATAGAAACTAGAGTGAGTGTGCTAGCTGTAGGGAAAAGGTTTGCAAGAACAGGAGAGAAACAGAGGACCAGGAAGGAGAGAATCCACTGCCAAGAAAAGACTAGAGGGAGCTTGGAAATAGAGGCATGGAAAGAATTTGGGTAGGTAGAGATAGAGGTGGTCTACTTAGGAACTTAGAAAAATGCAAAGGATAGAAGGTCTCAAAAGGAACATAACTAGAAGAATTCATAGCTATATTGTACTCTAAGCAGCTTTTTTTTTAAATGCTGAATTGAGCTTGGTGAAATCCACTTTGGATCACAGTGGCGATGACAAGGAGAGGAGGAGCTATCATCCTATAGAAGTTTTTTAACACATTCAGGACCTAATTTTAAAATATGAATATTGTAGAAGAGGTAATTACTGGGAACATGTTAATGGGAGGGAATGGATTCTAAAATCTCTCATGGGGATTTCTAAACTCGAATTGCCCTTTTTCCCCTCCTGGTAAAGTTTGAGAGATAGTCAATCTCCCCCGGAAAAGGAAAAACTGTTTTGACATATAGAGGTCAAGTCTTGCTCTAGAATGTTATAAGTAAAAATTGTTTGTTGAATGAATTAATAAAATTAAAGCAATTGCTAGAAGCCTTAAGTGTAACTTTCTTTATAAGAGGTTTTGCAATGGTGATTAAATCAATATTAATCTAGTTTATTTATTCATACAAATCTGATTCTAAAAGCTACTGTGAGTTTAGTATAGCCAAATATCTTTTTTAAAGCCATGGAGAAAATAGTTCATTAAGACCATCTTATTATAAGTCTTTTGCTAAGAGAAACAATTTTTGCTAAAAGAAAATAATTACTCCAGAAATCTATTTGTGTAAAATGATCAAATTAGTGGTTTGCCTGTTTTTCACTAAGTGAGTGCAGCACAAGTTATTCCAGCCAGGAATTGGTCCCTGTTTATAGCACTGCAATCAGATCTTTAAATGCATCGAAGAGTTCAGCAGGTAAAATTCACAGATGCAACCCTTCCATTCACTTGGCTGCTTTGTTTGAACACTTACATATTAAGACAGAGAGAGAGGGGAGAGAGAACTGAATGATGCTTCTAACAGTCCAGAACTTCAAATTGTTTTTATTCCAATCCGAGATGATTAGCTCTAAGCAGTCCTGACATTTATCAGATGGTTATGAAAAGAAAGCAAAACTGGTCAGGACCAAAAGGCCCATTTCTGCAGAAGTTCACATTCAGTGCACCCAGTCGGCAGCCCGCAGGGAGATGGGGAGAAAGAAGGCGGGTCTGTAAGGCAGCTGCCGCACAGTGATCAGACCAACCCATCAGAGGGCTGCCGGGGCTGATCTGGTGTCCAGATAAACGTGGCATTCATGCCAGCCATCTGTCCACAGGTCAGTGGGAACAGAAACTCAAAATCATTATCTCTAATGAATGAATATACAATGACAGTCTTGTGTGTGGCAAAGGATCATCACATAGGAACATGGTTGGGGGAAATCAGGCATTGGAAAGCGGTGCTAATCTTGCAAGGGAAAACAGTTGTATATATGTGTGTGAGTGCATGTGTGTGTGTATGTTTGCCTTTAACACTTGATATCTGGGATAAGCTTGCAATAGAGGTGCTTTCACTTGGCATCATCTCCCTTTCCTTGCCCAGAGCAGCACTGATATTTTGCAGAGAGGGTTTGGGTGATGAGTTTCAGGATAGCATGCTCTTTTCCCTCCAACATGCCTATCCATCTTGTCAACCCCTTTTTTGTTTTGCTCCTCTAGGGCAGAAAGTTCTATGACTTCCTCCCTTTCCTCTGCACAGTGTCACACATACAAACCTTAAAAAGGTAAAGTCTGTTATTCTAGACGTATTATGCCCTTAGCTGAAACAGCAAGTCTCCTCTCTCTCTCTCTCTCTCTTTCTCTCTCTCTCTCTCTCTCTGTGCCTGCATGTGTGTGTGTGTGTGTGTATGTGTGTGTATGAATGTAAAAACCATAATGGCATAAATTTTGGTTCTAACAGACATTTACTGAGCACCTATTCCAAACTAGCACAAAGGAGTCCCAGGAGATGAAGAAAATGTTTCCTAATCGTAAGGATTTCACAGCTTAATTCAGAAGACAAATTTGTTATAAATAATTATAAAGAAAATTAAGTAGGAACTAAAGCAGAAATAAAATCAACACACTGCAGGCATACAAAGAAAGAAAGGAGCAAGTCTGCATTTATCAGGCATAATATCTGTGTAGGGCACTTCACTTTAAAAACATTGTTGCTTTTGCTTTTGACATAACTTCCTTCCAAGGTAGGAATCATTGCACCTTTTCTTTTCTTTTTTTTTTTTTTGCAGTTGGGCAAGTTAAAGCACAGAATGGTTCAGTGAAAAATGTGATGTCACAAGGTGAGAGGTGAGTAAGAAGCACACCTGGAACTTGAACTCATGTCTACCTGATTTCAGAAACTAAGCCAGTGGGAATCCACGGAGAGCACATGTAGAAGGCAGCACTAGGGCTGGGGATGGCAAAGAAAGTCCATGCTGCTCCAGAAGGAGGGGACAGAGGAGACAAGGGTCAGAGGCAAAGGTCTGGAGACTGGACAGCACCCCCTAAGGAAGAGTCTAAGGTCCAGTGCACTGGAAACAGGCTCAGTGCTGGGAACTGCAGAGACACGATGCCAGAGACTGGCTGACACACACACTGTGGAAAGTCTTGAAGGCTACGCTGAAGAATTTGAATGTGGTGCCATGTGGGCTGAGGACCCATTGCAGTGGAATCCCAGAGTCCAGGATTAAGTTAGGTCCTCACTGCACATGCGGTCATGTCCAGAGATATCTGGACAGCTGATGGGATAGATCCAGAGGGATCTAGGCACATGAGGGACCAAAGAACCTCCTGGAATGGGCAATGATTAAACTTTTGGGAGTAAACCCCTCAGCCATGACCATGGGAACAAGGGGCACCCTCTAGTCCCCCAGCAGAGCATGGGGCTAGAGAAAGAGCTGTGGCTGGCAGCAGGTGGGGCAGGCACGCAGCTCAGATGGGGAGAACACTCAGGAATCAAAGGGGAGAACATGAAGTACACTATGAACTGCTGACAGTGAAGGTTTCTCCTGGCCCAGACCTCTGGGCTCACGTCTTTGGGAGGGGCTGTGATGAAAGCCGGTCACCTTCACACCTGGGGCCCCAGAGTTCCTCTGTGAATGTGAAGATGGGAGGTACTGCTGCTCTGTGCTTCGAAACTGGTACTTCTCAGATGGGCGAAGTATGTTCATCACATGTTCTCATGTGGCCACTGCAAGTGGGAAGGGGAAAGGATTTGTCATAAGAGGGCATGCACAGGACACCCACACACCTTCAGAGAACTTGGGGATGGGCGTCACAGCAACATGAGAAGCACACACATCGTGGAGGGCCCTGAGCACCACACTGAGGAATCTGGACTTGACTCTGTGAGTCCTGCCCACTTGTATGAAAAGGCCACAGATGGATGTGGATGGCAAATGCTGCCTTGGGAAGGAGGAGTCCAAGGACTCCACATTTGAGCTTGAAGATGCCCAATGGAAAGGATGGAGTTCCAAGTAGTTCCAGGTTTCTCCAACTGTGGTCCACAGGTCCTAGGGTTGCCCTATGACTTGGAAAATGGTCTACAGGTAGTGAAATGGTTTCAAATGAAAAGGGATAAAACAACCATGCTCATATACATTTCACAAATTTGAAATGGAAGATTAATTATAATTTTTTCAAAGAAATCTCTTCAGTTAAGCATTGCTATATGCTTAACAGTTTTACATGTACTATAAAGATTATGTTGTCAGTTCACCTAAGTTATTCTGTTAACAGGCTATTTTTGCTATTGTTTCTACATTTCATTACACACTATTGTACATATTAGAAAATATATATGTATATGTATGTTATTACATATTATTACATATGTTATTGTTATTGTTTTGTTGTATTAATCCACAAACCCCCCAAAAGATGAATTAATGGCATATGGCAGCTGTCATGATAATAGTAATTATTACAACTCAGATTAAAGTCATTGTGACATTATGGAATATATACTTTGTCTTCCTCCCATTTCCTGATTACAGTTCTTAAAAACCTTGGAATGTCCTTAGTGATAAGAGTGTCTTCGGTATACTAATGAGATGACTGGTGGCTGACAGCCCCTAGGTGGCTTCAGGATGGGGGCTGGGCACAGGATGGGGGCTTGTCACTTTCAGTCCCACCCCCAACCCCTGTGGAGAGGAGAGGAACTGAAGGTTGCGATGGTCACCAATGGCTAAGGATGTCATTAACCATGCCTGTGTAATAAAGCTTTTATAAAAACCCAAACGGACTAGGTTCCAAGCTCCTGGGTTGGTGAGCACATCAGCATGTCAGGAAGGTGGGCCACCTCAACTCCGCAGGGACGTACACGCCTGTGCTTGGGACCCTGCCAGGCTTAGCCTGTGCGTTTCTCCATGTGGCTACTCAGCTCTCTCCTTTGTCATGTCCTGTATCAGTAAGCCAGGAACCATGAGTACAGTGTTTCCCTGAGTCCTGTGACATGCACTAACAAATTAATGAAAGCTGGGCAAGGGGTTATGGTAACCCAAGTTTATAGCCATTTGGTCAGAAGTCCTGAAAGCCTGGACTTGTGACTGGCATCGGAAGTGGAGGCCATCCTGTGGGACTGAGACCTCAACCTATGGGGCCTGACACTATCTCCAGGTAGACAGTGTCAAAATTGAATTGAATGAATTGAATTAGAGGACACCAGCTAGGGTCCCACTGGGGAATCCAAGGATAGGCTTGCTTGCATGATGTGTGGGGAAAACTCCCACATATGTAATTGGGTCACAGAAGTGTTCTGTGTTGTGAGAGTATGGTAGGAGCAACTGAGTTTGTTTTTCATGTATCTGTATAGTCAAACATGAACAAGAGAACATGACCATAGACCAAATATAAAATATGACTCCACATATTGTGAAGCACACACACTCCCATTGATAATTTTGCTCAAGCAACCAAAAAGAAAAAAGAAAAAAAATATGGCTAGTAATTATAATGATACATATTCAAAAATTGGAGGTTTAGGACGGAAGATCCATTCATCCTTAGTTCCTAGCACACCGTTACAGAACTTCATCATAGCATGTCATAAAGTCACTTTTGAGCAAGGTCTGGTGACATTTGTACTAAACCCATCAGAATATTCTAGAACAAATTGGATAAAATACTTCCCAAAGGAAATTAATGAATTCTATCACTAAATGTAGAAAAGAAAGGAAAACTAAAGGAGCATCATTCAAAGTTAAAATTTCATAGCACAAAAACAGGTACAATTACGCTGTTGCCAAGGAGCTTGTAAACCACCCGCAAAGTTAATGACAAATATTATGCTCAAAGAGAGAGAAAGAGAAAGCAGCAAATTTCCTTTAGGAACTAATATTGATGGATGATAGATAATATCAGTAGCATGCAACGTGAAAAAGCAATTATTATCACCACTCATAGGAGGGTAATGAATGTGCTCTTGGCATACGCACAGCACAGCTACAAAGGAAAGGTGCTTGGTGGCTTTTTTGTTGTATTTGTCGCTGAAAACCACATAACAGGCAAATGATTTTTTCATGCTGGTAATAACTGCTTTACAGGCTGTCATGTAGATAGCAAACAGGCCGAGCAGACTAACTGTGTGTGCCACAAGAAAAGGAGTGATAGCATAAAAATAAAAGGTTACACCTGAGTGTCGACCCAGCCATTGTTTGTCCACAGCTGGCTGTCAATTGTACACCTCCTGACCTCGATTTGGGATTTAAGGAAATAGTGAAAACAGTGACCATTCTGCTTTTCCATGTTTAATAAGAATCTGGTTATGTAGGGAAGAGGTACTCAAGCTTTGAAACAAGTGATCTGACTAAAATGTTTCTTCAAGATACAGGTAATACAAGTAAAGATCATTTCCACTATTTCAAATAACTTCCTCAAGTGAGTTATATCTCAGCAATGTCTTGAAATTTTGAATCCATCATTTCGGGGGCAGAAAATCATGAGAGAGAGAGAGAGAGAGAGTGTGTGTGTGTGTGTGTGTGTGTTCGTGCTGAGAACAAGATATCAAAATCTTGATAAGGTTGAATTTTGGTTCATCAGCTTTTGATGATTTTCTTTATCTGAAAAGAAACCAATGCTGTAATATTTGAAAACTACATCTTAATGAAGTCACAGTGGAACAAAGACTTTCCAAGTTGATCACTCTTTGAGAGCTGTTGAGAAATAAATCCCTTTGCAAGTTGCAGCATTGAGCCTACCAGAAACATTGATCTAACTTGGTTTGAAAAGGGTCTGGTACAAAATTAGTGTTTATCATTGTTGCTTGTTCTACCTTGAGACCAGTTGCCAGGGAAACACCTGTTAAAGAGGTTGGCCTTGCATCCTCTATGCTTGACACAGTACTTGGTCCACAAATAGTCACTGAGAGAAACATTATTAAAAACACAAGTGAACAGACTATCAAGAGGAGCTAGCTCTAATATTCTGTGGTAATAAGATTACAGAATAAAATACTTTTCATACTTTTAAGATTTTTAGTCTTCAGGTCCTGTTTAGAATCTCTCTGCTGCCCTGCCTTTTCTCCATTCCCTGGGCCATTTTCCGAAGCAAAGCTATCCAGTAGCTTTCAGGCACCCAAGTGGGACAAGCAAAGGATTTTCCCCCCAAGAATCTTCGTGCCTATCATGATGCCTGAGGACCATGCCCAGCGTCTCTCACAATTGGCAGCTACTCCGTGTCAAACACACAACAGGCCCACAAGTAATATGCGTCTGGACTTGTCACTGTGAGCTAAGGAGGTGGGTTCGTTGGATTTTTATCCCTAGATCTCATCTGTAAAGAAAGGGTAGATGTTATTCTTGATGAATGGATGTTAATTTCTCATAATCACTGTTCTCAAAATACCAACAATCTGCTTCATAACCTGTTCTAGAATTCTGCCACAAATCAGCTTCAATCTCCTTCATCTGTAGCTTCCAGAATCCTTGATTTTGTACATTGTGGAAAGACAGACTAGTACTATATCTAGTGTTAGACAGAACTCTGGCACTTGGTAACTTTGGACAGATTACAACAAGAGCTTCCAAACAACAGCTCTAGGCTGCTTTAAGTTTCCAGGACAGAAGACAACCAGGTCCAGATTCTAGTCCTTCCCCAGGATCTGTGAGTGCTTAGATCAGGGCCCATTGCAAGGACCAGAACTAAACAAACGTGTGTCCATTATTCCCAAAAAGTGAAGTGACTGAGGGAGTAGCCCACCCATGTGATTAAGAAGGTAAGAGAAGACACCCTAGGGAAGAGCTCTAAGAAATCTAGGCAGGGAGAGAAAAGACAGCAACTTAGTGTTTTGGGTGAACCCATCATCTTCTTATCTGGAATTTTCCTAATGAGGCATTAGTCCTGCTCCCTCCAGTCCAAATTTCATTGGTCAATATGATCTTTCTAAAGCACAGACTGATCAGTTTAACCTTTGCTTAAAGTGTGTTGATGGCTTCCCATTATTGCCCAAATAGGCAATGTTCAAATTCCTTACCATGTCATAAAATATCCCCTGTGGCCTGGCAGCCGCATTTCTCTGCAGAACCTGCGCTTCATGATGTGTCTTCTCTTAATACAGAACTGAACACACTTCTGTGTTCTTGTCATGCTATGTGCTTGGTCCTTGCTATCAGTCACCTGGCTCAGTCCTAGCCACCCTTCAAAACTGAGCTTGGTGTCTTCTCCTCAGGGGGTCTTCTCTGACTTGCCCAGCTTGGTGAGCTACCCCAGCTCCGGGTTCCCAGCACGTCCTGTGCTCACCTGGATAGCAGAGCCCAGACATCCCCAAGGACTAGAGTTTGAGATCATCACTTCCTCCCAAATTTGCAAATATCATTATAGCATATACTTTTCCCCATTAAATGCAATAACACTGATCCCATGATTGTTACCACTTACCTGATGGCAAGTAGACATCGCACTTATTAGTGAGCAGGCATTTGGCAGTCACTTGCCATGCTGGTAGCATGCCCTCTGGCCATTCTCCTATGTGCAATTCAGATTGTGCCCTACGTTAGCTTACTTTTGCTGCTGTTACAAATGATTACAAACCTAGTGGCTCAAAATTATGCTTGTATTAGCTTATGTGTGTGGAGGTCAAAAGTCCAAAATCTCACTGGGCTAAAGTCAAGGAGTCAGTGGGACTGTGTTCCTTCTAGGGTCTAGGAAGGTTCTCTATTTCCTTGATTTTTTAGCTTCTAGAGCTTTCTGCAATACTTGGCTCAGGGCCCTGCACCACTTGACCTCAGCTCTATCATCACGTCTCCTTTCTAAAGTATGTGGACCTCTTTGTAGGGGGTGCAGGGCATTATTCTGCCTGCCACACTCCACAAGAAGTTACAAGAAACTACATACCATGAACCTTTGGGTTTCCTTGTAATAATTGAAACCATAAATGATAAACCAAGCAGGGTGTTCTCTTAGCTGCTTCCCCCCCTCAATTAAGAGCCCCTGGAGGGCAAGGCTCATGTCCTAGTCACGTCTGCATTCCTGGCATGTGCATGTACTCCGTGAACACTCATTGAACCCAAATGCTTGCTTTTACTGAGATCAGGAGCTCTTCAAGGTCATTCAGGGGAACCCTCCAAAATCTGACTAATGAATGGCCTGTGTGATCTTTTCCTCCAAGCACGTAATGCAATTAAACATGTTTGAATGTCTACTATCATACTCGGCACTCTCGCTCTCATTCTGTTCAGACCAGAGTCTCTGCGCAAGTTGCTACACGAAAGCGTCTTTTAACCCTTCAGCCTCTGTTCCTGGGTGGAATGAGAAATGTTCATGGCAATTCAGACTAACAGCTTCAGCTGATGAAACGTAACCGCTTCCGAAGCGCCTGGAACCGTCCTGGGCATGCAGCAAGGGCTGCCCCTCTGCGGCTGGGGCAGAACCTTCCTGCCTGTTTCTCTTCAGTCCCTGCAGCCTCAGCACCCTCCACCTGCAGGGGGACTGCGGCCCCAATGTGGGCCAGGCTGCACTACGCTCGCGCGACAGGTGTCTAGGAGGGCCTGGCTCTCTAAGTGTGCCTCTTAGAGACTCTCTCTAAGTGTGACTCTCTTACAGTCTCAGCTCCATTAGCCCACTCAGCGCAGATGCCCCCGGAAGTATGGAGTTTTGTACGAAAATGAAGACACCAGGAGTTACATCTCATGCCTGGGCTTCAGCTGTGCTGGACAGAGGGTCACACTGTGCTGGGCCTGCCTGTCCCATTCTGTGGTCCTGGATTCTCAGCGATACAAGAAGCCACTCACCCACCTAATCCACTGCATGGAGGCAGCGTCTCATCTGCAAACGCTTTGCTGGCCGGCATCTCCCTCACACAGGCCCAGAACTGGCGCCACGAATGCAGGACTGTGACCTGACCTGCCCAGAGTCTGGGGGTGACCATCACTCCCTCCACCCTGGGGACCCACAGTTGCATTTCAGAGCCCTCCTTTTCCTCGTCTGTAAAGTGGAAACAATAATAAGTTGCTGAAAGAGCCCCTACATGGAATAAATAAAATAGTAGAAATACATAACCTGCTGTCACTTGACACAGCAAGTGGTCGATAAATGGTAGATTTTGTGTAGCTGTTACTGCCATAGTTATTATTTCTATCTGCATCATTGTATTCTGGAGTATCTTCTGGGGACAGGTGCCTGGATCTCAGGGCAGGGGACTCGGGGAATGAACCGTGGCGCAGACACTCCGCCCGTTCCTCCCAGGCAGCACTCAGGCGACAGCCGCAACTTTCCTCACTCATCAGAGCTAATCTCTCTGAGAGTGGGATTAGCCATGTCTGTGCCCTCTCACCGCCAGGCCATATGCTCCTGGATGACAGCTGTTTGACAGCCTATGCTGCGGGAACGTGGTCTTTTCAACCCAAATTTGATAAACATACATTTCTTCTGTCTGTCCTACTTTGGGCCATCTGTCAGTGTGGCATGGTGCCTTCGCCAGGACTGGCAGGATGCTGAAATCAGACCACCAAGGACGGCTCATGGAGAATGCTGCTGCCAGAGAGGGAGGAGGCCTCCTCAGGGCCCCAGAGGCACAAGGACGCTTGGGAGCTTTTCGGGCCTCTACGGCTAGTTCTGTCCCCAGATCGGGCACTCTTTGGACAGGAGAGATTGCTATAAAGTGTCACAAAGCAGTGCTGCTCAGACATTCATATGCTTACGAATTGCCTGGAAGTCTTGCTGAAATGCAGATTCCACTTGAGTGGATCTGGGGTGGGGCCTGAGACTCTGCATTCCTCTATCAGCTCCCAGATGCTGCTGCTGCTGCTGCTGCTGCTGCTGTCAGAGGACCACAGCCACAAGGTTATAGAGGACACCTGATTTGGGGTCAGACGGCCTGGGTCCTATAGATAGCCCCCTGCCAAGAGAATGCTTTGGAAATGTGATTCCCGCAGAGACAGATACCCAGAAGATGAGAGACTGAGCGGCCGCAGGCTCCCTGAGTGAGTGTCCCGGACTTCTCTGGTTGTTCTAGCTCTCGGTCCCCTGCCTGCTGTAAACACTGCTAAATCCACCAGCCCAGAGCAAACAGCTTAATAGCCACATTCCCTTTTATAGCATCTAATACGGATTCCAAAGAGGAAGTTAGACGGACGATACAGTGCTACAACACCCCTATTTTCTCAGCACCTGCAGAGCATAAAGGGAGATAAGGCAGGTGCTGGATTTGGGGGGTTGGGGGGGCCGGGAGCCAGACATGTACAAGAGTCCCCACAACCCTGACCACAGAACTTACCCACTTCCGGTTGAGCCTCCAGGCTCCGGGCTCCGGGGGAGTTAGTTGAGAGGGGACGTGGAAGCGCTTCCTTTCAAGGCGGTAGGAAAGTGTGTGTACTTGCCTAGAAGCGGCATAACAAGAGCAATTTTCCAAGTCGACTTTGGCAGTCCAGAATTTCAGCAGAGACGTCAGCCGGTGACATCAATCGACCCAAATTGCTTTTGAAGATGGAGAGCTCAAGATCTCATAATTCTTCTTTAATTGTTAAGGAACTAATTAAATCCGTAGCATCTCTGTCAACTGAGTTTTATTATGTTAATTTCACTACTGGACAAGCTAAGTCAAGCATCGGTGGACCGCACCGTGGGCTTCTGGCTCGGGACGAAAGGCGTTAATGATATCTTCAATGAACACAGCGCCTGTTCCCCGCAGAATCCCAAGGGATTTACCAACCGTTTCCTGCCAGTTCCCACAGGGCTGGAGACCTGGCGGCTGAGTATCACCCCGCTGGCCCCGTTCCGTGTGGCCCTTCCCACTTAGAGCACGTGCACACAGGGTGTCGGTGCAGCTGAAGGCATTGGCCTCTCAGCGTGGAGCAAACGCAGACCACCAGCCTGGGTGGAGATAAACAAACAAACGTACAATTTGGAATCCTGTTTACGGTTCTCTCTAAAGTGTTGATAATTCCTTTAATTTAATTGAGATATGGGCCTTAATTATCGCTATTAGTGCCTCTCAGCATGGGATCATATCCATCTTATGGGGTCTGTTTGTTTTCCTGTGTTCCCCAGCCCTAGTGGGGCCCAGGGAGCCACATGTGTGCTCACCCATTCCACCCGCAGTAGGACGTTTCACGCAGCATTGCACGTTCTTCCAACAACCCTGACAGTATGCAGTGGTTATGAGCATGAGCTGCCATCGGGCTCCTGCACGCCCTGCCCCCAACCCTACCCCAGTATATGATATTCCCCGGGCTGACCAACACCTAGGAACCAGGCAGGTTGCTTGCTTATCAGGGAAGTGGCAGAGTGTGAACGAACACCCTTATCACCTAACTCCTAGTGTTCTAGAACAATGGGATGGAATGAAGCTTAGAAATCTTGCAAATATTCCATTTCTACTTTCTCCTTGCAGAAGAAGAAATTGTGGCTGGCAGAGGGAAGACACTTGCTCAAGAACACCCAGAGCAGCTAGTTCCGGGCAACTCTGGAATCTAGTCTCCTACTTGCCAGTTCAGAATTCTTTCAGCAAATATCCCCAAGTAAATACTAAGTGTATGTTCAGGGATTTAAAGCCACACATAGCCTCACCTGTTTGGGGGCAGTTGGATTTGTTTCCCCCCAGTTGGAGACGAGCGCAAACTCTGTCCTCCTAGGCATGGAGCTGACAGGCCGAGGGAAGATCCCTGCCCCAGACCTGCGGCTGAACCCCCAGAACCCCCACCTGGTACGGGTGCGAGGTAGATGACAGTGGCTCAAAGGGATCTGTTTGGAGAAACAAGGCCACACACTCAGAGACGCCTTTCACATTTCCTTCAGGATTAGAAAGCCCTAAATATACACACCCCTTCTCATGGTCCTTTTTCTTGCTTTTTTCAACCAAACTGAAGCCAAAAATTTCCCCAAACTCTACGAGCCTCTGCAACTTGGCCATTCATATATTTTTCTGAAACCTGCTTCTTCACCTCAAAAACAAAGACAAAAGCCCAAAGAGAAGGCGAGGGAACAAATGTGCTGAAGACCTCATCTCTTTCCACCCTTGCTTCCTGACGGAACAGTCCCCCGTGAACTGTGTGCTTTCAGCTGTGCGCCCCAGGCGCCCTGGTCCCTGTGCATGGTGGCCGGCCAGCCTGCCAGGCTCCTGGTGTGACCTCAGCTCCAGGGAAGGCATCGCATTGTCCCGATGGAAAGAAGCCGGGTGCAGCCACAACCTACCACTGACCCGCCTGCTGGAGAGCTCTGTGGGGGGGTTGCCCCCAACCAGGGGACCCGACTAGTCACCAGGTTTTCAGTGTAGCTTCTGGAGAAGGGAGGAACCAAGATTCAGACACTAGCCAAACGGGAAAAGAAAGGAGTAAACCAGCCACCAGAAGGTGGTGCTATACTTTCACAGCCACTCACAAGAAGGGGTGAAGCCTCCATGAGAAAAATGGTAGGATTTCAGGGAGGGGAGGGTGTCTAGAGATTAAATGCAAAGCAAAGCAACGCAACGCAATGCAATTGAATGAGATGACATGAAGCCAGAGCTGGAAAGACCTGAAAATATCATTTTAGAATAATCCCATATCACTGATGAGGAAACTGAGGCCCAGAGAGGGAAAGAGATTGCCCCATAATTATACAGACCAGGGATTAGAACTCAGTCTGTCCACTCTGTGAGTTCTGCAGAGGCTGCCTGCTTATTGGCAAAGCTGAGATGGGAGAATAAAACAGGACGACTGGCTCGCTGAAGAGAAATGTCAGGCTCAGGAACTGATGCTCCAATAGGAGGTAAGGAACCCCAGTCCCTTCTTGGGGAACAATCTGTGAGCTCCCTCAGAGTAGAGCAGAGACCAGTGAAGAGTCCAGTGTCCATGGCCTTGGTGGCATCCCTCATCAGCCTCGCAAGTCTTGACAAGATAAGAAAATAAAAACCACGGGCTCCACCACTTACTCGCTGTGGATATTCCTGTAACATCTCTGAGCCTTGACATCTTCATCAGTAAAATGGCATAAAAATACCTCCCTTTCAGAATCATTTTTAAGAATTAAAGGTCCTCATGCAGTGTCTGGAACAATCCTGGCGTATGATACGTTCTCGTGGTAGGACATGCCCTGCCCTTCTCCACTGTGCCTGGAGGACCATTCTCCTGGTCAGCGCCACGCGCTTGGACCCTAAATGCCCAGTGCACTGTAGGTAGGCGCCCCTGCTCTTACGACACGGCTCGTTGCCAGGACCCCAGGCACGGAAGGCGGAGGTTCACATGTGAGTGGCAGGAGGAGAGAGTGTGGGGACAGAGTCCATACCACAGGGGCAGTGGAGAGACACGGACGTCACTGCCAGGCCCTCCTGCCTGGGTTAAAAGCTCAGTTGTAAAGAACCAATTCCCTGGAGGGCGTGGTGGGCTGACCAAAGTGCTAGGTCAGGAGACCTGGCTTTCACGGTGGGCCCAGATCCAGCAGGGAGCCACACCGTGCCTGCCACCCACGTCCTTCTCAGTCACTGGCTCTCACGCAGGGGCTGGGCAGCATTGTCACCGTCACCTCCACAGACAAAAGGCTCAAGCCCTTCAAGGGCTTCCTCAGGGCCACACAGAAGGCAGCCCACTGAGTAAGCGAAGTTTGCCGGGCAGCGGACAAGGCCCAAGCCCCGCCTGCTTCTCTTCTTATTTCCAGCAATCGCTCCCCTCGAGGTGGCTGAGCCTCAGTTCCCTGGCTAAGCGGCGAGAGGGTATGAGATGGCATGAGACCCGGCTCAAGGTCGCTCCCAGCTCCATGACCCTCTGGCTGCTGGACTCGTCTAGCCAGTCCCCTCACCTCCCCGAAGGGAGGTGTTCCCAGAATCCCTAAGGGGCCACTGTCTAATCTAGAGCACATTTCCTAGATGCTGAACCTTTAGAGACAGCAGGTGAGGAAGAGACAGCGATCACCTTCCAGGGTAGGGGAACACTGGCTTCCAACCCTTCCCACCCAGCGCCCTACTACCCCATTCATGGACTTCAGTGCTCCTGCCAGGGACGCTTGCTCGGTGCTGCCTGCTGTTATAAGTGGCCGATCCATGCTACACCCTCATTCGGCACCCAGCCTGCCCCTATTATGCAGTCAGAGAAATGCATCCCCTGAGGAGGCGCCCCTGTCTGCTGCACAACTGTGCTGCTACAGCATGGCACTCGGCGGGCTGGACGCGGGGATGGTGAAGGGCAAAGACGTTGGACTGCCAGGTTCAGATCCCATTTTGCCACCTGCTACCTGTGTGACCATAGGCAGGCAATTCCACCCTGCAAGGCTTCAGTTTCCTCCACGATAAATTGAGGATAATGGTAGTCTACTTTATAGCCCATGTAACGTGCCTATAGTGGCTGGTTTGTAGCAAGTGCTTAATAAATGTTAATGAAGATTATTGGTGTTTCCTGCATGCGTTCGTTTGCCATTTGCAGCATGCCTACTATTGTATGTGCAGGTGCTGTAGAGATTCTTTAGCCTCAGGGACAGGAGCGGAAGCTTCCACTGACTGTGGGACTGAGGAGGAAGTGCAGCTGGTGGTGTAGATGCTAAGCTAACGGGAACCTCATTCTTCTCTCCCTCCTCCCTGTCGAGAATGCCTCCCAGACTTGCAGTGTTCCACAGGTGGGAAGCATTTGTGAGGTCACCATAGTTGGCCCCAGGGAGTCTCCAAACCCTCCTTTCTGTGCTAACTGCCACCTCTATTCTAGAAGGCCCAGAATTCTCCTGAATCTGGTTGTGACTCACCTGGTTCTTTGTTCTAGGAAAAATTCTCCTCTTGATTCATACGTTCAAAAACCTATTATGATATCCCCACTGCATGACAATGGCACGGTAGGCTTTGGAGGAGAAAGTGAGTTGGCTGACACATGATCTCTGCCTGGAAAAGCCCACATCCTTCTATATGTTCATTCTCTCAAAAAGTATTTATTGAACACTTAGTAGGTGCCAGGCCCATGGATAGCTATGAGCAAGATGAATGGGGTGTCCTTTTCCTGGAGCTTCCAGTCAAGCGGGGGACAGCCTGTGAGCAAAGCATGACCTGTGGTGAAGACAGAACGCAGGGCTTCATGGAAGTGCAGATAGGACAACAGAGGACAATGACATCCAGAGATAAGAGTTGTAATACAGGGAGGAACTGAGACTGCTGGGACAAGAGGAAGAGGCCAGCTCTTCCTAGGGGGCTCAGGAAAGCTTCAGGGACAAGAGGTGCAGCAGAGCTTGACTGTTGAAATCACAGGTCCTGGAATCAGGCATCTGGCTTCGAATCCCAGCTCTGACCGTTACTAGCTGGTAGCGTTAACTTGGGCAAGAACTCAACTGCTCTAAGCCTCTGTTTTCACATCTGCTAGAATGGGAGCAATATCAGTATCGATGTGCAACACTGAAGAGGGGATTGAAGGAGGTGATCCATGGGGCGGGAGTAGCACGGTGCCTGCTGGCTCATAAAAGTGCTCAATAAATGTTTATCTTTATCACTCGTATTGAGTGAGACGTGAGCAGAAATTAGGAATTGCCTAGAGGTGATCATGGAGAAAGGCATCTTGTACTCTGCCCTGAATGGGGTGCCTGAGCATAGGCACACCATTTCCTTTCCCTGAGCCTTAATTTTCCTATCCGTGAAATAAGTGCGTTTGATGACTCATCACTGAGGTCTCTTTCCGCTATAAAATGCTAGGACTTTGTTACGCTGTGACCTTTTTTGAAGTCTATGACCACAGAGAATAGCCACTCTTTTGCATAGCTTCTTCATACCTATATTCATGCAGACCACAGACAAAACCACATTCTTGGGAATGGCAAAATTGCCTAAGATCCGACACAACGTGGCGAGGGCGTGTGCCCCACACAAACCAGCCCCTACGCCGCCGTGCCAACAGAACCCTCCGTCTGGGTATGTTCGGCCTTGGCCCATATCTTCACAGCCAGCTCACACCCCGCTAACTCTACAGGTGCCCAACAGAAGTGAAGACAGAACCATCACAACACACATTTCGATGCAGGAGCCATGTGGTTTCAATATGCCCTGTTGTGCGCTTGACTTTGTGGTCGACACTTTATTGTCTGCCTTTCAACAGCATCCTTTCTCTAGAGCTCTGGCCAAGTGGCCCAAACCACACAGATTTAACTGGATGTTGAATTTTTGTTCTCTAGTTGCTTTTTGGTCTTAGGGAAAAGCCCTTTTCTTTGCTTTCTATCTTGTTAGAGAGCATCAATATCTACCTAAGACAGAAGTTAGGCGTCATTCTAGGCTGCTGGTCCTTATATTCAATAATTAGACTGTGACCAAGTGCAGTAAAGTCTACCTCTCTAACATCTTTCAGATGAGCCCAGTGAGTTTTAGCCCCATTGCTACATCCTCAGTCAGACACTCATCATGTTCTTGCTCAGAATTTTGCAATAAAGTGGATTTACTGTTCTCCACCGACTCCAGTGTCTCTTCCGTTTCAAGCGAGAACTTTCTAAAATACGTGCGAATGACCAGTGAGAACTTTCTAAAATACATGTGAATGACCATGTTATTCCGCTAGCTATCATTTTTCAGCTAGCTTCCCATTCTGCATATCAGTGGTTCCCAAACCTGAGTGTGCATCAGCGTCACCTGTCACCTGTAGGGCTTGTTACTTCAGGGACTTGTGGGTTCCAGGCCAAGAGTTTCTGATTCGGTAGGTCTAGAACAGGGCCTGAAAATCCACATTTGTAACAAACTGCCAGATGACACTGAGGCTGTTGTTCTAAGGACCACACTCTAAGTACCACTGCCCTATTCTACAAGATACAAGCCCTTTCACCCGGCCCTCAAGATGCGGGACAATCTGTCCCCAGCATAGCTTTTCATGTTACTTCAAGTTACACCACACACATGCGCATCTAATATTTGTGACTACTGAAGTCAAAAATCCATGCAATATGCCGAAATAAAAAAAAAAAAAAATCCATGCAGAACAGGCACTTTCTAGTTTGAGCAGAGGATCCAGACGGCAGACATAAAGCTCACACCCTCAAGAGGCGAGTGGTAGGGACCAGGCAGAAGTGAGTGGCATCCCGGGACTCCACCGCCCAGCCAGGGGCTGGCAAGTGTTAGCACCCAGGCTTTGTAGCTGCTCTTCCCTGTAGATGCCGTCCAAAACGCTGTCTTCGTCTGATGCCTTACGTCCATGTGGCAAAATAAACACCACAGCCAATTCATGGTCGAAGCCAAACGTAAACAAGATCTAAAACAGAATAGGGTGGACGGAAGCCAGATAGAAAGGTAGTTTAAGGTTATGAAATCTGGCTTGGAAACCACATGTTGTCTGAACTTGTAAACATCAAAGAGCCAGACTGGAAAACTGTAATAATATAATAATAATTAATAATAATAAAATCATGCCTTCCCTACTGTTACCCCAGGATATAAAACCATTAAAAAAAATTAAGATGTGATAGGCCTATTAAGTCATTTACTCTGTCCCCTGCTAGGGAAGATCGGCTCCATTTGCAGGGTCTAAACAGCTTTCTGCTCCAGGGATGACTCCCAGATGCCTAGAGGTCAGAGGGAGCCGCAGAAGAGGGAAATTATGAAAAGCCAGCTAACCGGCTATATGGCAGCCTCTGTCCCTCCTGCTTGGGGAATTCTGGGTTGTTGATGTAAGAAATTGAGGCCTGTGCCCTACCTCACTGACCCCCTCCCTTACTGAGTCCTCAACTGCAGCCACCTCCCAGGGAATTATTTGGCCGGTGCTGACTGTGACCACACGTGTGTTTCTGGGGTGGCCCCCTGAGCTGGAGTTGCTAGCACTGACCACCCCTAAAGAACTGACAAGAATTTAGCTTGACCATTGGCAGACTTGTCTGCATTTGCCTGTCTCTTTTAGGGCTCATGATGAAAACAACTTGAAAATTCAGAGTTAACCACGTAATAAATTATTCTTCTATAATTAATGGAATGGCAGTACTCAAAATCATTCTTTTGAGATAAATTTTTGAAAAATGGAATGAATATTAATTTATCTAAGTCCTTCTTAACAATAGCTTCCTTCTTGGGCCCAAAACAGTAGCAGCAGCAGCAACAACAACAAAAACAATTGGGCGGTTGGAATCAGCCAATAGTACTTTGGATAAAACCATTGTTATAATATTTATTTGGGACAAATATTTGTCTTTTCTACTATCATCCATAATCTCCTATGTAATCTCATCCATCATAAACATAAACTCTTTCTTGATGCAATCGTTGCTTTGCTAATCTGTGAGAAGGGTTTCTTCCATTTTATGTCTTAATCTTCTTCACAGTCTTTGAAGAGTTCCTGATCAAAGTGATTTTCAGTATTTTAAGTTTCTCAGGGGAACACCGTAATTTTTTTTTTTAGAGCTACGCCATCCGATATGGTAGTCGCTAACCACATATGGCAACTTAAGTTTAAATTTAAATTAACTAAAGTTAAATAAAGCAAAAAATTCAATCCCTTAGTCACACACCTAGGAGCATATTACATATTCCATAGCCTCGTGCAGCTAGTGGCTTACCATATTGGATAGCACAGATATAGAAATTTTCCATTATCACAGAAAGTTCTATTGCTCAGTTGTGTTTCAAAAGCTTAACTTCTCCACAAGAGTCATTTTGTTCTTTTACTTAAAAATGTCTTCTGTTCCAGTTTGAGGTTTAGCCCATGACCCTTACCTCTCCCACCTCATATTCCTACTGTCAGAACCCACCTTTCCTGTCAGTTTCTCGTCGTCTTCTCAGCACATGGAGCTACTTCTCCACTTATACACACAGGCTTAGCCAGCCCTGAGAACTATACTCATCCTGCCAAGGAATATATAAGACACCTGCTTAAGTCAATGAATAATTCAGAATCAGGCTCGAATTCCAACACTCTAATGATTGGTGTCTTGATCCCATTAACGTTTTTGAACATTTTATTCACTTTCTCCTTAGATACATCACTATCCCCTACTTACCAGAATTTCTGTCATCCTGCCTACTCTGACCTTAAATAACTCCAAGCTGCAATTCTTTGAGAATTGCACTACTCTTTACACATATTCTTGGTGTCTGTTGGTCTACAACTGGCCAAGGGTTCAGTGTCACATATGAAAGATCTGGATAATGTATATCCAGGATATTAGTGCTCACCAGTTTTAATTTCAAAGGTCCTATACCTGTTCAAATTAGAACATAGTAAAGTAGAAAGAATACCACCCGTCTTGTATTCTGGCTCTGTGAACTTGGGCAAGCTACGTAGCATCTCTGAGCCTCCTTGTCGGTTAGGGGGATAATGGTAACAGCCATGAGCTTACTGCAAGGATTATATGACATAAGGATATTAACCAGCTAGCTCAGTGGTGAGTTTATATAAATCTAGACACTCAATTAAATTGTACCCTTTGAATGTTTCTCGTTAGAAATATATGAGTTAGTGGTAATAGCATAATGCAGTGGGTAGTTTGGTTTTTTTTTTTTTTTTTTAAGCCATTAAAAGACTACAGCTCTTAAAAGTAACTATTTAATTAACATCTTGCTTTTGTTTATATTACTACAAAAAGTCTGTGTTAGCCATGCTCTGCAAAGTTAATCGTGCAGAACAAATGTGTGTCATTGGAAATCTTACATGGAAAGAAATCCCTTAAAAGGCCAGCACTTTCAGTGCTAACTTCAAATTAGTGAGGTGCACTTGTTCTTTGCTCAGTTTAGGGTTCTAATCACCAAGGTGGTTCTTGTCTTCAACCTTGCCGACAAACACAAATGCAAGGACAGGCAGGACAGCATGGTGAGGAGAGAGCGTTGGCTCTGAGCTGGCCACCTGAGATGGGATATCGACTTGGGCCCTCAGGTTGGTCTAGGGTATTAACTAATTAAATCTTCAAGTTGAGGATTAAATAAGTTAATAATCTTAGGATACCATCTGGCATGTGGCAGGTGCTTTCTCGCTAAGTATGTGTATGAAATTATCCGACGATACTCCAGCAAGCCTGGTATGATCATTGGGGAAAAAATTCAGAATCAGATTTGTCCTCACAGTTCTTACTAATAGTGATAGGATGTATGGGTCACTTGTTCTGGCGAGGCTCCGTGCTTAGTCCTTACCTGTACCACCTCATTTCATGTAAGGTTCAACCTATGAGCCTTGGGCAAATTCCACAACTAGCCCCTGGCAAAGCCAGAATCCAGTGCAGGAAAATCTCACTCTAAAACCCAGACTCTTCACTTTGGTGTGTTTCTGCCTCTCCCAGTAAGCAGGGAGATGTCTCTTGATCCAGGAATGATGCTGCAGCCTCATACTCTGGGTTAGGTCCTTGTTCTACAACTCGACATCTCTGTCCACTTGAGATTTAACCTGAGTAATCTGTTTCCTCATACATGAAATGAGGATGATACTACCACGTTTGGGGGGCTTCCTATGAGAATTCAATGAGATAAACTGTGCAAAGCACCTAGCCACACATTAGGCATGCAGGAACAGTTTGAACAAAGAACAAGGATGCACACAATTTGCAGAGGCAAGTAAATTACTTCTTCACCCCAGGAGCTGACAGTGGTCTCAGTTCTCATTGAAGCAGTTAAGTGGATAATTGCTTTAGCAAAAAGGGGCACTAATTATAAAAGTGGAAGTCCTGGGAAAACCAAGCTTTGCACACACCTGTCTGGCTTTGTGTCATCAGTTGTCTCTTGGCCTCTAGCTTCTAATCTGCTGAATTCTCTATGGACGTCCCGAAGCATTTAGGAGAAGGAGAGGCCAGACATTTTTAAAACTGCTCTTTGTAAACTGAAGTTAACTTTTGCAACAACTCAGTTCCTGAAAACCTTGGTGCTGCTGTTGACTGAGATCACCTGTCTTGCCAGGATGTCTGTTCTTAGAAGTACAGTCTCACAGAAGGATTTTGATGCTTTAGGCCATATTTTCACTTCCTGTGCTCTGAATCTACTCTAGATGCCCTAGACTAGGAGATACACTGGAATGCTCCCAGTCTACAAACCACTCTCCCTTCCTTGGGCTCCTACTCTCCCACATAACTATTAATACCAAGCAAGCAGCTCCAATTATCTTTCCAGCAAATCAGTCATCATAAGCCTCCTGCTTAATTGGTTTCATAATGTCTGCAGAGTAGGGTACAGCTCTTTTCATGATCTGGCCCTACCCATGACCTCTCCCACCAATATGGCACCCAAGCCCTCTGGACCACTTATAATGAACTTCTGTAGTTCCTGAAAGATTTCATGCTTTTCTGTGCCTTGCCCTCCCTTCTTCCTTGCCACTGTCTGCACATTCTGTCTCCTCCATCCACTTCTGGCTAAATCCAGCCAATTAATGCCTCGACACTCAGCTCAGTCCCACCCTGGAGTAGATGGAAGCCCCCTCCTTGGTGTTCCCACAGTACCTTGTGGCAACTGAGAATTGATTCTGGCTCCTCCATGAGAATGTAAGATCTTCAAGGTCAGGAATCTTGGGTCATATCACAAGCACAGGGTCTGGGGCAGACAAGATGCTTAATGAATGCTGGGGGAAGGGAAGGGAAGGGAAGGGAAGGGAAGGGAAGGGAAGGGAAGGGAAGGGAAGGGAAGGGAAGGGAAGGGAAGGGAAGGGAAGGGAAGGGAAGGGGGAAGGGGCAAACAGAATAGAAATTACAAACAGAACCCACATACCTTTGGCTTGAGGAGCCCTTCTTGGCTCCTCCTGGTGTCAGGTGTTCTGGAGCATATGCCTTCCGGACCCACCCAGCACCACATGCCAGATTAGGCTTTCCAACTTAATCAGCAGAGTCTGGATTCTATTATTTCACTGGTGCACATGCAGTCTTCTGCCTTTTGAAACAAAGCCATGGGTAGAACATCGGCGTCATTGATCTAGCATCTGAGTTCCTGGCAACCACCCATGCTGAGCGCAGCCACCCATTCAGAAGTGATGGACAGAATCCTGACCTGCAACAGGAGTGGTCACAGGACTGCCACACCTGAAATCTCATGGGTGGCTGGCATTCTTCGCTGAGTCCATGAACTTTAACATGTTCAGACACCCCAGAAACCTCTTATTGGTGAGTCCTCAATGGGCCTTCCCTAAGGATTTATCCTTGCTCTTGCTGGCCTTTATTAAGAGCTGTCTCTACTCTTTCCACTCCATTCCCTGGCCATTTGTCCCCTAAGAAAGGATGCAAAATAGGCCATCTCACCAACTCCATGTCTAACAAAAAACCTTGAAATCCTTGTCTTTTGGGGGACTATTAGATCTTTGGTATAGTGAAAGACTATTAGCTTAGTTGTCGGTAGGACCTGGGCTTACTCTCCAACTCCAGCAATTACCGGGCGAGTAACTCAACTCCCCTGAGAGTCAGTTTCCTCGTGTATAATGTGGAGAGCAGGAGTGTTGCTACTGCCTCCCTCACAGAACTGCTGTAATGATCGGATGTCATGAAGACAGGACTTATCATATATGGTAGATACTCAACCAACTGCAGCTAAAACAGTAATAATTATTTAAATAGTTTAAATTTAACTTTAATTTTTTTTTAATTTCAAGAAAATATGAGAGCACGAACATTTTGGTTGGATTTATATCTTTGCCTAAATAATTTAAAATAATAATTAAATAATTAAGGCCCACTGGGCAAACCATAACTAACAAAAATAACTAATGTGAAGAAGTTAGTTACAAAGATCTCTGTGTGACCACTGACTCTCTAGAAGGTTGTGAATGCTCCTGTAGCATGCTATGGTCCTCTTAGGCCTTCATCCTTAATTCTCACCAATCATCTCATCCTTAGTCCCTTACTATTCTGTGGGATTGAAGAACCCTTCCATCCAGAGAGCTCCCCCTTTCTGGCATACAAGTCTAAAGAGATCATTGAATGTATTTGTATACACATATGAATCACAGAATAAGCTTCTGTTATTCAATACTTGATTTTGCACTAATATCCAGGTCTCTTGTAAATCATAGTGAACCAGAGGCTAAAAGCCATATGATGTTTATAGAAATGGAAAAAGATTGGCAGGGGAGAGTTGAGGGGAGCTGTAGGGGTATTGGGAAAACCACGTTCTGTCCATGGCTTTGTTTCAAAAGGCAGAAAGCTGCATGGGCACCAGTAAAATAATAGAATCCAGAATGTGCTGATCAAGTTTAAAAACCTGACCTGGAGTGGGGTTCCTATTGTACCACTCAAAAGTCGACACAGAATACTTCTCCTCTGGTCCCCAAGAAGTGTGTGGGGATGGCTTCCCACCAGCAACTGATCAATCGTGCAGTGAACCCCAGCTGGGCATCCTCTAATCCAGTTCATTCTGACACTGTCTTCCGGGAGACGGAGTCAGATACCACGGCTGGAGGCTCAGTCCCACAAGACTCCCCACCACTTCCAGTGCCAATCCCAAGCCCCAAGTTATGGCCTGTGCTTCTGACCAACCGGCTCTAAATTGTAGTTCCCAGGATCCCTTTCCTGGATTCAATTAATTTGCTGGAGCAGCTCACAGAACTCAGGGAAACACCAACATTTACTGGGTTAATTTAAAGGATTTTACCAAGGGTGCAGGTGAAGGGATGTGTAAGAGAGGTCTGGGGAAGCGGTGTGGAGCTTCTACACCCTTCCTAGGCATGCCACCCTCCAGGAATCGCCACATGTTCAGCTAACTGGAAGCTCTCCAAACCCAGTCCTTTTGGATTTCTATGGAGGATTGAAGTATGCAGGCATGGTTGATTAAATCACTGGGCATTGGTGATCAACTTAACCTTTAGTCCCTCTTCCCTCCCCAGAGTTTGGGGGGGATAGGGATGCTAAAAGTCCCAACCTTCTAATGCTGCCTTGGCCTCTCCAGGGGCCAGCCCCATCCTGAAGCTATCTAGGGGCTGCCAGCCACCAGTCAACTTATTAGCATACGAAGACACTTGTCGCTTTGGCGATTCCGAGGATTTTAGAAGTTGTATGGCAGGAAGCTGGATGAAGACCAAATATTAATATATATTTTATAATATCACAGGAGTATAACCACCAAGAAGTGTCAGCCAACATTCAGAAAGGAGGGAGGTGAAACCAGAAAGGCAGACAACATTCTGGGCCATTTAATGCCAGGGCAAGAGGCGGGACCCCCTCACACCACTACCACCACCAGACAAGATAACAATGTGCAGCAGCCCAGTGAAATAACAGATGTATGTGACAACAACCAGGCAGGCATGGCGCATGGCATGTCCAGGCTATAACAGTCCCTTGAGTTTCTCAAGTTCAAACTTTTGTTGATCAGATGAACAGACTAAGACCCAAGAAGGTTAACAGACTCTCTCATTTTTCCCTCCAAAAGTAAAATGCCTTAGAAATTGGTAAGTTTGGTACCAGGTACTTACTGTGTATAATAATGCTGATTGTGATGTCTTCATCTGTTAAGCGGTTGCTGTAGGCCAGACTTTCAGTTCTACTTGCATGAACTTATTTTCATAATCAACATAACCCTTAGAGGGAGAAAGGCTTATCAGTTCTGTTTTCCAGAGAATGAAACTGAGGCAGAGAGATGTTGGAAGAACTCACCTACGGTTACGGGGCTAATGAGGAATGGAGCTTGGAGAGGATGTGTATTACTGATTTTTAGAATGACTTCCATTAAAAATTTTAAAATATTAGATAATATTTGCACTTTTGTCATCTGAAAATGCATTTACATAATATATCCGGTTCCCTAAAGATGATAGATATTGATATGCTGCTCTATTAATATTGTCTTTCTATACATGGGGTTGATAATCCCCCTCATCAAGCCAAATATCTGTGTTGCTTCTGTGACGCAGTGAGCCTTTGTCCTCTGCCCGGCCCTGTCTGAGCAGCAGTGATTCAGTCCAATCCAAAACTATTTCTGGCCCGTTTAATTCAATAGCCATTAATTCCCTGACTTCACTCTCTAACCTCTGAACATCTGTTTCTTCAAATGCCTGTTTTTAGCTCATTGGTGGATTTGATGGCTTCTGTTAAGCATTTACTTCTCACACACTGTCTGTGGCTAAAATCTTCAATGCAAATGACAATCGGAGGTTTTTTGCTAAAATCTTAAGACATATTCTCAGCTCACTGGCAAATAGATAACAGAATTTCACTTTAAATATTTAATCCTAGAGATAAACCTGCAGGTTATATATTTTTAAAATTATTCAGTATTCACACCCTTCCTCTGCCTGCCTAATATTCTCTATTCATCCCTAAAGACTCGTCCTGAAAGGGTCACCTCCCCCAGGAAGCATCCCAGGCTGCTCACTCTGGGTCAGGAGCCCCTTTTTAACTCTTCTTGCAGCCTGCGCCTTATTTTCTGCATACTACAGTAGTTGTCCCTCGGTATCCTTGCAGGCTTGGTCCCAAGACCCCTGGTGGATCCCAACATACAAAGACACTCACGGGCCTGATCTAAAATGACACAGCCTTTGCATATAACCTACGCACCTGCTCCAGTGCACTCTGTCATATCTAGATTACTCACAATATGTTGTACATGCTATGTGAATAGCTGTTATACTGTATTGTTTTATGTGTATTATTTTTTATTGTTGTATGATCAATTTTTTTTCTAATATGTTTGACCCATTGTTGGTTGAATTCAGAGTTGCAGAACTCGCGGATATCTGGTGCCGCTGTATGTCTCATCACACTGCGTTAAATTTTCCATGCATCTCCCTCGCTAGACTTTGGGGTTTTGATGGAAAGGACTGTCTCTCTCTCTCTCTTTTTTTTTTTAACCTCTTTTTCTCTTGGGCTTAGCACAGTGTCTGGCATATGGTTGATATTAAATGTTCATGAAATTTCATGAATTAATAAACTTCAAATTTCAGAAAGGTAGAATTTGGGTCACAAGCTAGTTCCATGCTCTTTGACGGTCCTTCCTGATTTCCAGTTTCTGCCTCTATAAATTGAACACAGTAAGATGCACCACGCAGGTATCATGGGACATAAGTGCAATCACAAGTGTGAAGTGCCTTATAAATTATAAAGTGCCATAAAGCGATAAACTTTAATATTAACAGTATCATCTGTTACTCAACAAACCTGGATTGACTGACTGAATTAATTGAATTACAGGTCAATCAGTAATTCATTCATTCATTAGAAAATACATTATTTTTACTTGTTGGCACCATTTAACCCTTGCTTAGCCTTCCCTTTTAAGTGTCCAAGTGAAAGTAAGAAAATTCCAGCATCCAGAGGTTTCCAAATATCCAAGTGCTGGGTGATGTAAGTGTGTGGAGTTTGGATGTCTGGCCGGGTTTTTCATCTGACTCCAGGAGGTTTTCCTCCTTTCGGCAGAGCAGCTGGTTGGGATGCAGAGACAGAACCATCCTGCACGTCTGAGGATGAGGATGCAAGCGCGGCCCTGTCCTAGGTCATGGGGGACTCGGAGAAGACCCGGTGGCCCAGAGCCCTGGCCTGGCTGTGACTGCAGCTCCGTAGACATGGCAGCTACCAGCCTGTTGCTCACAGGTTTAGGATCTGGCTTTGATGTGACCTCACAGCAGCCCCTTGGACACCCTCCCTTAGACTCAAAGAGTCAGGAAGCACCCTGACTCTTTGAGGGCCCCCAAGGTTGGAAAGAGCCAGGAGATGTGGTTCTTGGGCTTATTCTGCCACTCCACGCCTCTGTGCGCTCAGGCAAGCCACTCTCCTTCCCTTGCCCGGGGTTTTCATCTATGAAATGAGAGTGGGGCTCTCCTGACTCTCAAATGAGAGATCAGAGGTGGCAACGACCAGTGTGCATTCGTGCCACGCCTGCTGAGGCCTGTGGGAATAATGGCTAATTCACCTCACTGCTCTTCCCACTGGCTGTGAGATGTGGATCTGAGAGTCCAGCCGGCTGCTCAAGTCCTCCAGGGCGTCTCCACAGGTGAAACCTGTTGGTCACTTCTGGTCACTAGAAGACTTCTAAGTTTCTTCAAGTGGTAAGATTCAGAGCCTTCTAATTGATAAATGTCTAAGCTGATCTGTAGGCAAGCAATTGTGTCAGGCAATTCAACCACGCATCTTTGTGAGTATAGATGATTACTGTGGTGATCAAGTGCCTTCTGTAAGTGTTCAAATTATGCTTCTTGAAATGTTTACTTGGAAAATTTGCTTGTTTAAACCCCAGGAAACAAGGCCCCAAATCAATCTCTTGAATGTGCCCAGACGTTGGCTTACCCGTGTGCTTTGTTATGTGAACAGAATCAGAAAACAGCCATCACCACAGCAAACGCTCCGGTGGAAAGAAGTCCTGTGTATAATAGATCCTAAACTTCTAAAAAATCTAGTTTGTTAAAAAAAAAAATCCATAGAGACAGACATTTCACCTAAGAGGAAATATAGATAGTTCACAAACACAAGGGCAAAAATGTGTGTTCTCACAAATAATCCAAAACAAAGCAAATTAAAGTTACCTGTGACATATCATTTTACTGCAAAAAAAGTCACTAAAATTTTTAAAAACATGATAACACCCAATGCTGGCAAAGTTAGGTATAACTAGTATACCCATATTCTGATGACATTACAAATTGACTCAGCCCTTTCGGAAAATTACATGGTAGCATGTAGCAAAAGTCACAGAGATATTCATGCCTTTTATGACCTTTTTTCTTTTTCTGAAATTGCATATTAAAGATACAGTTTAGTAAATTTTAGCTACCATTGGGAAAATAACAAACATTTCAAATATTTCTCCAAATAGAAGATGGCCATCCATATAAATGAACGTTGTGCTGCCATCGTAATTTTTAAGCAATCTTAAAATATTTCTAGTATAATTAATATAAAAATCAAGACACAAAATGTTGCTCTTACCATAGCTAGAATTTTGCAAAGGTATGCATATATGTAGATAGAGACCGATGCTTTCATGGAAAAGTAAAAAATAATTGTGTTGGCAAGTGATATTAATTCTTTACAATTTAAAATCCTATCTTTTGTGTTTTTTCATTTTTCATTCCAGTCCAGCTAGCCCTGTTTGATGTTGCCGTGGGCTCTCTCCTCCGTCTAGAGGGGGATTTTGAACATCACCGCAAAAGCTGCCACCCCAGGAAGCCAAGGATCAGGGTTTCGAGCTCGTGATCGCAGGACGCCCGCATGCGACACCCCCAGGCCAGCCTTCAGATAGCTTTTGCTGTTCAAGCAACTCTGAAGCAAATCCCAAAGGCTGCACCTTGTCAAGCTGCAGGATAAATATTACTTTGGACTCGGAGGGGAAAAAAAAGAGCCCCAAATAATCTTATTAGATATTTTCAATTCTCAGGGTAACACACATCGATCCATCCCTCACCCTGTGGAGAGCAGAACACTCATGCAACTTTCACGTTTCGGTGCCGTCACTAGGCTGGTTTTGACCACCTCGGAGCATAAACTTCAGCATTCACAGAAGATAATTCTGACTTGAGGACAGGTTCTAGCCACTCTTTGATTCAAGGACAATAAATAGCAATTAACGGAGGCAAATAATTTGCCAATCTTCAACCGGACTGAAAACCGCGATTTAGTGGAGCAATTCGGTATTTCAGTGCAAGTTAACCTCTTGGAGGTGTTTGCCTCCGCCTGACTGCTAAGTACCCCTCTTTAAAATTCAGCTGCATCTCAGGAAACGGGTAACTTTCCAAGCACAGAACTTCCCCCTGGACTCTTATTCACTAGCTTGTCAATCAGATGTTCAACCTTCCTTTAAAGTTTAAGCCTTATTAACCTACACGCTGGATTTGACTGGTGATAGGCCGCTGCAGACAAAAAGAAACCCCTCTCAGGTTCCAAATCCTGTCGTCCTGGTTCAGCTCCCCACAAATTCCCTGGAAGGGATGAAAGGATCACTCACATGTCTGATCCTTCGAACACAAGCAATGAGAGGACGGTGTTTAAAAAAAAAAAAAGAAAGAAAGAAAGTTTGTGGAGGCCCTGCTGATTGAGACATCTTGGAGCAAAAACTGCTCTGCTCGTAAGCACACTGTGCCCGGAGCAAGCGCGAGTGCCCAGCCCCGGGCTTCCCAGGCCCTGTCGCGAGCATGCTGTGTGCGCCATATGCAAGATCCGAACCAAGCATATAGTTGGCAAAGGTACCTGATTCAAAGGCGGGTGTGCCAGGGTTGCCCAGATACTGGTAGAAAGTCAGCTCCACAGTTGAGAGTGCCTCGTCGAGAAGATTCTAACTGGAAAGTCAGTAAAATGATTAGCAGAAGCAGCTTAGATGTCAAAAATATGGTCCCTATGACTAGGGCAGGGGAAAAGGCAAGCTTTCCCCCATACCCCCAGGGACCCCACATCCTTTAATTTCTTTCTTTTTGTTCCATCACAGCAGAATGTGACCTCAGTTCTGAACAGCTTTTTTTACACATTTCCATGGGGTTTGGCACCTCTGTCACTTTCCACACATACCAGCTTAAAAACAAAACAATGTACACATCCCTAATGAGTGGAAACTAACTAAAGGAAACTGAGATATGTGGTATGGCAGACAGGGACACACACACAGATAAGGATCCATTTGCCTCTTTCCAGAACATTTCTAGTTTCCAAAGCCAGGAGCAGCGGGTGGAATGAAAGGCACTCCGAGTTTTATCACATTGTCCTGACATACATTTTACCTGCCCTTTAAAATACCAGCATCAACTCACATTCCTCAGATTTCTAGTTATCCTAGGAATGGGAATGAACTTGGAGGAAGCTACTGGAAGCCTCTTCTTGCCCCAGACCCAGGGGGTCACAGATTCTGAACCTCTCGGTCAGCAGGCTTGAGTGGTCTTCCAGACAGATGGAACGATAAGGGTCCCTTTCTTGCCCCGGGACCTCAGAATTCCACTCCCACACCAAACTCATTGCAGGAAGATGGAAAGACACAGGGCATTTGCATTTTATTTTATTCACTCCATTCCCATTTCTTCCCTTTGACTTTATAGTAAGTTACATTACTTGTGCAATTCCCCTTCCAAAGAAAAGTTGCAGGGGTGGGGAGACTTAAAAACAAATTACTGCTGCTGCATCTTCAAATTTGTAGCCCATAAGTGTGAATGCCAGCCCAAGCCTCATCACCCTGAATATTATCTGTAATAGCCTCACTGACCAAGCTGGGGGCTCACACCCAGCCCCACACTGGCAGCACTGCTTACTGACAATAAATGCTACTGCCCTGGATACGCCAAGTCTCTGGATCAGTGGGTTCTAGATGACACAGGTAGTTGTAGATGCTTCAGATTACTGCTAATCAGACCTCCTGTCTCATCTGCTCCCCCAGCTCAGTCCCTGTTTACATGTTTATTCCCCTCCTGTTTAAACCAAGGCCCCATATTCCTAGATGGGGGAGCTTCCATGGTTTGTGACTGGGAGAAAAATTTCCACAATAGCTGGTAATTAACTCTGGAATTGCATGTTGAATCTTGGGCAAACACCCCTCTTCTAAAAGTCATGGGGTTGAGTCAATATTAAAACTTTATACTTCTATCAGGCAGAAAAAAAACTGACCTTATTCTCTTAACCTCTATTAAAGTTGTCACAGTGATTTATTTTTAAGGGAAAAACAACAAAAACAAGCCATATCTTCTGTTTCAATAAACACGGGTTCAGGTAGGTTAGTATTTAGTTACTCTGTAGTCCCTACTCTTAATTTTTAAGTGAAAATAAATCACAATAAAATAAAGACTGGCATGGTTCATTTATTGGTTATTGGTACAACAGATAGCATAAAAGTTTCCAAAGACAAGTTTATAAAAAGAAGAGAAAGAAAAATATTTCCCTCTAAGACTGCGCATGTTGCTAGCTTATTATGCCATTGCCAGACCCTGGGATCAGGTGAGAAGTATTTGTAGGGATTGGGAAAATGTTAGCGAAAATACAAATACTGAAGACTTTGATTGAGTATCTCCTTTCAAAAGGCCCCTGCTACGGCCTCACTTTCTTGCCTACTCAATATCCTCTCCAGGTGGCCAAGTCCAAAAAGGCATGGAGGGAAACAATCCCCCAGCCCTGGTGACGCGTCCTGTCCAAAGCCTGGAGCTTGGCATGGTAGGTTGGCACGAGGGCTGCAAGGGCTGTGGGGGCGCCAGCAGGACTGCACAGAGCATCTGGAGGTCAAGGCCACAGCTGTCCTTTCATTCTGCGGGCTCCGTGTTATCAGGGTAATTTATTAGCAGGTGAAATTTCTCACTCGCATCAGGAGCCAGCCATGTTCCTCCAAGGATACCGTTGCAGGAAAGTGTACTGAGTTATGAGCACTCAGGGTCAACCCAAGGGAGGTGCTGACACGGCAGAGATGAGTAGAGGAGATTAGGTGTGACTTTCCAGGATTAGCTTTTAGTCACTCTCATTGGGAACTACCCCTGGCAGTATGACCTCTTGGCTTCCACAGTTATATAAACCAACTGCTCAATAGAACTGACTCGAGTAATTCAAAATATCGTTGGATAAAGGAGGTGGCCTGATTTAGAATAAAGAAGCATTGGGTTTTGAAGTCAAACATGAAACGTGTGTCATGAGCTGTCTAACTTTAGACTCTATGAACCTTATCTTCTGTACTTGCAAAACAGGGACAGTACCTCCATAACTAAATAGCTCTATAACTTCAGAGGTGGAGAAATCCTTTCTAATCACAAAGTCAAAGCATAAAAACATAAATGGAAGATTAAAGTGACCATGTAGTCTTTAAAAATTATAGAGAAATTAAAAGAAAATGCTGAATTGGAAAAAAAATTATAACTGTGTATTTTTGCACAATGGTTATTATTTTTGATATAAAAAGCACTTGTAAGTCAATAATAAAAATAATCAGCAGCAAAAATTTTAAGTGCACAACAGACATAAAAACACTTTCATAAAAGATATATGAATGATCAATAAGTATGTGAAAAAGAGTTCAATCTCACTAAGTACAGAAGTATTATGAAGTATACCAAAATGAAATTCCATATTTGACATATCAAATTAGAAAAGATTTTCATTTTAAATACCAAGGGTTGTCTGGGGTGAAAGTAAATGTAGATTTTCCTATACTGTAGGTGGGAGTGCAAATCAGTGTAACCTTTTTGGAAACTATTCAAAAGGTTGAAAGATGCTCATCCTCTTTAACCGAACCACTGTTGAGGATTGATCTTAAGGAAATAATTAAGGATGTGTTAATGATTTAGCCAAAAGGATGTTTGCTGCAGTGGTGTTTGTAACAGCAAATATTTAGAAACAGAAACTAAGCATTCAGCATTCATTCAAGTAAGTCATTCAACAAATATTTACTAAGCACTTAGTAAACTGTGGGCCATGGACACAGTAGACCAAGTAAATCAAGGCACTCCAATGTAATAAAACACAGCATTAAAATGAGACAGAATATTTAATGACAGGAAAAAAAAGCAGTCATAACATATTGTTAACAGGCAAAAGAAGATGAAAAATAGGATATGCAAAATAATCCCATTTGGAGAAAAACGTTAATATATATTTTCATAAAATTTTGGAAACAATGCAAAGGATTTTTGAAGTGATTGCTGCTAGGTGAGGGGATGTGGTTGTTTTATTATTATTATTATTATTATTATTTTGGAGACAAAGACTCACTCTTGTTGCCCTGACTAACGTGCCATGGCATCAGCCTAGCTCACAGCAACCTCAAACTCCTGGGCTCAAGCGATCCTGCTGCCTCAGCCTCCCGAGTAGCTGGGACTACAGGCATGTGCTACCATGCCCGATATTTTTTTTCTATGTATTTTTAGTTGGCCAATTAATTTCTTTCTATTTTTAGTTTCCCTCTTGCTCAGGCTGGTCTCGAACTCCTGAGCTCAAACAATCCGCCAGCCTCTGCCTCCCAGAGTGCTAGGATTACAGGTATGAGCCACTGCGCCCAGCAGGTTGTTTAAATTTTCATATTTAGCTTACTCGGAAATACAACATTTTTGCTTAATATGAATGTGTAATTTTTAAAGTCACTAGTTTATTAAAAGCACCTATATTCTGTTTTGAAGGTAAAATAAAAGTATCTAGTACCTAATAATGGCCTCCAAACATTTAATTTGTCTCTCTGTGGAGTATTCCAGTGCCTTCAGTGACTAACCTTCTGGGAAGTAGCTCATGGGATGCTAGCTCGAGCTTCCCATGAGGAGTTAGGTTTTGGGAATGCGATCCTTGGACCCGCAGTCCATGGTGTCATGAGAGCAGTTCACAAATACGCCAGCTTTCGTTTGGAAAGGGTCGCCTTGCCTTGTTGTGGCTTTTTTTTTTATTACAACTTTTTTGTGGTTATTTCTAGTATACTTTTATCTCTCTAATGGTTTTGATTTCTCTCTGTTTCTTTCCTGAGCTCTGCCAGTTTGTTTTTAGTCTTCTGGTGTTGACTTTAATCCAATCTTTCAACTCTACAGTTTCTTCTTTGAACTTTTTGAAAAAATTACAATAATAAATGAATGTTGTCTACAATGCTTTTGAAACTTTAGAGAACCATTTGAACTTTTCTTTTGTTTCCTTAGATCCTATATGTTCCTCACCTACCTTTTCTGGCACCCCTTGCTCCTTTTTCTTTGCAGTATCTGTGCATAGGTTGTATGTGGGGCTCCTTCTTCATATCTCTTATTTTTAAATATAGCCAGATACTGATTGAATAAGTGTCTATGAGAGAGCAAAGGAAATGAGCTAAATCAATATGCAGTTTTGCATTAGATTTGCTACCCCTCCGTCTGTTCACTAGATCTATTTCCTTTATCCCAATAGCCCATCTTCCCATAACTTGGTGTGTAAGGGGTTGGTTCAGCTTCCCTGGACACCCTGTAGGAGAGCCCTTCTCAAGGTGTAAAATGCATGCTGGTCTCCTGGAGACCCTCCCCTAAGGATGCAGATTCCGATCCATCAGGCCTGAGGTGCGGTCTGAAGTCCTGCCTCTCTAACAAGCTCCCAGGTGAAGCTGAGGCTGTGAATTTGCCAGGCTTTGGCATCAGAACTCCGTGATATTTTACCTGTCCCGGCCGCCTGCAACCGCCTCATCTAGACAGCTGGTAAGAGAAGATGGAATTAGTGTGTCCCCGTAGTGTCTTCTTCAGACCTACCTCCCCCGAAGCTCCTAGAAGGATGTGTACCCTACTCCAGAGATCTGCCCACTTTCCTAGACCACGAAGCTCTAATGAAAAACAAACAAACAAACAAACAAACAAAAACACCGGATAAGACTCCTAAGGCCCTGATTGTTACTTCTCGAAAAATGCGTTCTGTGCTCAAGGTCTGAGAAGAACCACACGGATGTCAGATTCACACCTTGTTTGGGTACTGGCTTCACAGTATTTGGCTAGATCGCATCGCCGTGTGTGGCTATAGCTGTTTTCTTGTCTTAGTGAAAATAAGTTTTGCTTATTTTCCTGTTTTTTTCATTCCCTCTCTTGGCTCTCAAGGGAGGAAAGGGAAGAAGAAGGAGACTCTGCGTTTTTATATAAAAATCCGACCCTGCAGCTTTGGTGACTTTCCCCAGGTAAGCGGTTTCATGGCACAAGTCAGCAGGTGGCTCTGGGGGGAAAGAGCTGGAACTGGCATCCTCCTCCCCAGCTGGTCCAGCAGCTTTACCCACCTGTCCCCTTCCCTGCTTCCCCAGGCCGGTCTCTCATTCTGCTCGGCAACATTTCCTGCCTCAATCCTCTGCTACCTCTTCTGCGTCCTCTCCGAAGATGACTTTGACTTTTATTTCAAAGAGAAAATTCAGCCTCCTCCTCAGCCCCCACCCCACTCAACTTTGGTTCCTTCCTCTCCAAACTTAAACGCAGTCAATCCTGATTATTCACAAACTCTGTATTTGCAAGTTTGCTTACTCCCTGAAATGTGTTTGTGACCCCCACAACAGTACTCAAGGTATGTTTGTGGTCATTCACAGGCACACGCAGCACAGTAAAGAATTCTGAATCACTGACACGCACGTCACCCCTAGGTGGAACATGCTGCTTTCTTGTTTCAGCTCTCATCCTAAAAACAAGTGTTATTTTGTGGCATATATAGTGACCCCACTTTACCTCGTATTGCTCTGGCCTGGCACGGGTGGGCTGCTCCAGGGGATGGTGAGCTCCCTGGGTTGGGTGAAGAGTGCTCAGCAGTGCTGGTGTCCAGTTATTGGCACTAGCCAACAAGCCAGGTGGGTCTGGGTTTGAAATGTGTCACATACTTACTAATATGTGACCAGGGGCCAATTACCTCTTTCAGCTCCTGCTTCATGGTCTGTTCAAAGGTAGCCTTCACAGGGCTCTTGTGAGAGCTCCATAAAGCAAGGCAAGTTAAGTGTGCTGGTGGTATGATAGTCCATGCCAGATAAATACTTGGCATCATTACTCATTTCTAGAACCACGGCTACACGGACCTCCTCTTAGGTCCAATACGTGGAAGTGAATGTCCATTTCCACTTGAGACTTGGACTCCCCCCCAACCCCAACCCCAATTAGACTGTGCATCTCCCAAAGATGAACCCCTGTAGTCATACAAGGACTCCTGACCACGTTAGTACAGGAGTTTTCAGAGAATAAAAAAAGGCAGAGGATGACCAGAGAAATGAGAAATATTTGTGCAGACTGGCGTTGTGCAGTCTTTGTGACTAAATACACTTCTCAAAAGTACTAAGTGCTTCAGAGATACCTGCCCAGAAAAAGGGCTCAGAGGAACACAGGCAGCCCTAGCCCAGCCCAGAGGTCGGATGTCACCGGCCATGAGGGCTCTGAGACGAGGCACGCCAAGTTCTTCATCAATCAGTGGGTTTCAACCCAGTTTCAGTCCAGGAATTTGTAAGGGTGCAGGGACACTGCAATAACTCTTAGCCCATACCAAAAAAAGGAAAAAAAAAAAAAAACGAAAAGGGAAGAGAAGAGAGAAAAGAAATCCTCCTCAAGAAAATGCTTCTTCTGGAGTATTTTACTTAAAATCTGGTGGAAACGTTTTGCTCCAGATGCGTTTTCCCGGCAGGGTGACCCTCTGCGGTGGCGGGCAGTGGCGGAGAGGAGTCTTCCCATAGCCCGGCACACAAAGCTGGTGTTGTTGAAATGAGAGCCGTGTAATCAGCTAAAGAATTCCTGAGCAGAACCAAGGGCAGCAGATACCCAAACCTTGAACTTCTTTACCTCCCTGCATTTTTCAAGTGCCTCCTGGAGAAAGGCGCTCCCGGGGCCCGGATTCTCTTCCAAATTAATTAGGGGCATGCGGGAGTCAGGCCGACCCCGAGAACTATCTCTGGAGGCCCCAGGATCTGAAAATTCCTGCTCGGCAACAGCTGGAACCTCGGTGGGTGTTTGCGTCACGGGGATGCTGTGGACTTTTCCGGCCTCCCAAAACTGGGATTATGGGAAAATGGCAATCCCACCGGCCCCGAGCAGGCCATCTGGAGGGCCCCTCTGCGGATTCTCCACGAGAGGCTGGCATCTCTCCACCAGCGCCTGCACCCTTGTGGCCCATGGACATAAACGAAGAACGAGGAATGAGCATTCGCTTCTCAGCACCTGCCAGGCCCCAGCTAGGCACTCAGAGCGCGTGGGGAAGCCATGGGTGCATGCAGCGACACCAGACTGCCTGCGTGGCTTTCGGTCCTGGGGCTGCCACTGGCTGTGTGGCCTTGGACAAGTCACTCAGCCTCCCTGTGTCTCTGCTTCTTCATTCCTAAAATGGGAATGGCAATAGGAACTCACTCATGGAATTGCGGCAGGGATGACAGTATGCTTAGAACAGTGCCAGGCAATTGCAGAGAGCCTCGTGAAGGTCAGCCGTGACTATGAACACCTTATCACAGACCTTTTTTATAAGGGAGGAAACAGAGAGTTTCTTCAGATCCTGGAAGAAACAGGACCACAATCCCACAGGAATTTAACTCCTGACACTTTGCGTTTGAAGCTCGCAGGCTCTAGCGCTGTAAAACGGGACACCCTTGGACCTACCCGAGAGGCAGAATTCAATTCAGTTAAACACTGTATAAGGAACCACTTAGCCTGTGCCAGACCCGCGGGAGACAGGACGGGCCCCAGGACCAGATTCAGCCCCTGCCCCCAGCCGCTCCCGGTCCGTGGTGGAGGCTGGTGTGTAAATAAGAAACCGCAAGGCAAGTAGCAAGTGAAGCAGCAGCACAGGAATCAAAGCAAAAGCCAGTGAGAGACTCTAAGAAGTTTGTCACCCTGGTTCCCGGCATCTTCACAGATGAGGCAGGAGGGTTAGAACACGCATCTTTTTACACTTTACGAGCAGGAATGGCTGCTAAGCGGGAGCTCCAGCATGTTGGCCAATAAATCTTTATTGGATTTGTTTTCATTGAATTCCATTTTCCATTGATCCCATCTTCTGGCCATGTGCTCACCCATCTCCAGGCTTCCCCCGACATTCCCGATGCTGAGGGTTCTGTCCTTGGGGACCCTTGGGGCTGAGCCAGACTGGCGTGGCTCTGCTCCCTGCCTGTCCTTTCCTGCTCACTCCTGCTATCCACGTCCTGCACGTCTGCGCAGCACTCCTCGCAGGGCGGGCTCCCTGGGGGTTTGCAGCCTTTTGATGAGGAATCACCGTGGGAGTTCCTGCTAACGCTGGCCAGGTCAACTGCACACACTCCACAGGTAACTCTGAATTTGGAGACTTGTAAGATCCTTCAAGATCACTAGCTCCATGCCCACAATGTAAGGAAAGGGAAAATTGAGACCCAAGCTGGGAAAGAGACCTCCCTCTCCAAAGTGGTATCTGAGCGAGTGCCCAGTGGAGCTCAAACTTGAGCCCTGGTGTCCTGACCCAGTCCCCTGCTCCCTCACTGCCCCGGCTGTCATGTGAGTGCATGCGGAACACGTGGTCTGCCTGTTTCGCTGACCTGTTCCTGCCTGGCCCTTCCTGGGGTCCTCAGGGCACCCGCTCTCCCAAAGGATTCTGTCTCCAGGGAATGCTGCAGTCTGGTGAGGCATGAGCAGGCCAGGCCAGGAACAAAGGGAGCCCAAACCAAATGAGGAGGCCAAGGCTTGAAGGCAGAAGTCCTCCGCCTCTACCTCCACCTCCAAGGCAGCTGGAGTGCTGAAACAGGGCTAGCTGAGACACTGAGTTCTAGCACCGCTTAGACATCATAGACTGAGTGACCCTGGGCCTCAGTTTCTCCATTGGTCAAACCAGCAGGCTGGCTGAGCTGCTCTGGAGCACTCTCCCAGCTGCGAACATCTGGAATCCCACCTCCCTTGAAGCTCCCCCACCACCACTCGGTAGCAGTCACAACAAGGCATTCCCCGCTCCAAGGTGGAAGGAGCAGAGGACGCACAAACATGCCTCATTAAAGCTGGAAGTCAAAACAGCCTTTCCCCGTGTGATTCGCCCAGTCCCCGGCGCATTCTGCAGAGACTGGAGCACAGTGAGCTCTCGCCGCGTGCCAGATTGGAGCGTGGGCAGCCGAGGTAAAAGAACAATTTCTTCAGTTCCAAACCTGTTTTGGGGGGCGCCGCATACCGCTGTCAGCTCGCCTTACGTCTCCCTCCCCGTCCCCAGGCACTTGATTACCCGCTGCCCCCAGAAGCATTCCTAGTCTTGAACTTTCTAATCACGGCCTGCCTTTGTCTGGGCACTTGGGATCATATGGCATCAATTGAGAGCGTAACCTGACTCAGGTTTGGTATTTAACATACCTGCTGCAGAGGAAGTGTCTTTGAAGGCGAGGCCCTGTGCGGTGGCCCTCGACCCTCCCTTCTGCGTGGCCCAACCCTGCACCTCTTAATCAGGCCCCCCGAACTCACCACGGAGGTCTCACAATGGAAGTGCAATTACGAGGGCAAGGAGATGAAAGAGGCAGGCCCAATGGTCCCGAAAGGTTCTTTTGCTTTTAAATTATCCATGATTTACCTGAATAAAAGGAGAGGAAGTGCCCGAAGATTATTCTAATTGAGCCAGACTTTTCAAATCATGGAAATACCAGCATTTCCAAGGGGAAATCCAATCCGTTCAAATTGCCCCCGTGAGTAACTCATACAAACAGAAGGAAAGAGGGGGCTTTCATTTGCCAATGTGGGTCTGATCAGTGTAAATTGGATAAATGGCGGGGGCCAGGAGGGCATGAGGCTCCCAGAGTCCTCTCCCCGTGTTTTCTTAGCCAGGTTTGTAAAAGGATCATTCTGGAGCAGGGGACGGTGGAGGAAATGCCTCCCTTTCGGCACCGAGCCTCCTCCTCGTGTTATTGAAAACAGGCCAGGCACAGGGTGTTTTCTCCTGGCCGATGCATGTCCTTCCAGCTTCCAACTTCTCTGCCCTGAAGGTCTGCAGATAACTGGCATCTTTAGAAGGCAGACGTGGATTGTCTCTGCCTGTACCTCGGTGAAAGAGTTCAGAATGAGAAGACGACAAACACTTGGCACAGACACTTGGCAGCCTCCTGGGAGAGGCTGGGCGTCGGGATGAATGGGCACCTCTGTAAATGGGACGAGTCCCGAGAGGAGGATTGTGAGGCAGAGAAATTAAGTACCTTCCATAGGGTCAGGGTTCGAGTCCCTGGAAAAGCTAGGGCGAGACCTTCTTGCTTTGGGGTTCCCTGCCTGACCCAGGTTGAGACAATGGGCCTTTTCTTTGGAGCACTCAAAGCCATATATGTTTAGGGACATTTGTATTAAAACTTTTGTATTAAAACATTTGTTTTAAAAATGTGTATTCACAGGGGCTGCCCACATATTTGAAACTCTGGCTCAAGAATTTACATGGGCATAGAAATGAGTACTATCTAAATATAAGTGGAATATATATCTATATATTTTTAATATATATTCCATGTTGGTAGTTCTCAGTATACAAAGAGAAACCCACTTCTATGAGTCCACATATACACAGAGTGTGAGAGTGTATATTTATGCATAGACCCATATGTGCTATATATCTGTACATCCCACGATCATATTTGCCATGATCTCAAAGCCGCCTCCCAGCTCGTCTGCCAACACGTGGTGATGAAAGTGCTCACGGTGACCCAGAACCCCACAACCTCCCTGCCCAGAACGAACAGCAAGGCAACTCCGAACCAACCCTGTCACCCCACCTCCCACAGCCCCACGTGCGAGTCGTGGCTATATATGGAGCACAATGACCCAGCCAGGCCTGACCCAGCGCTGAAGCGTGAGAAGTGGAGGTCAGGGATTCTTTGAAATATTTCCCCAAACTTAAGAACGTCAAGCAGTGACTCTACAAAGCAATGTTGGGATAGTTATATTTAGTCGTCATGAAAGTCTCCAAAGTTTATTTAAAACAGCAGCGGAGTGTTAGAGGTGGTCCCGGCTCTGCTGTGGGGACGGATATTTATGGGATGTAAATAACCTGCTGCCAGGAGCAAGAGCGGAGCTAGCTGCCCCCGCCGCGTGGCCTGTGCGGCAGGGAGCGCCCCGCCCCGGCTAACAGAGCCCACGGCACGCACCTGTAGCTGCCCTTCTTTTCTCGGAAGTTGATTTTCCCCAACCGCCTTTTATATGCAAGTGGAAACAGCTTCACCCTGAAAGCATCATTTGGGAGAAACATTGGAGACGCTGGTTGAATGGGACAGAGGCCTGGCGCCTTTCAGCAGTGTGGCCTCTGCTTTCAAGTTCACCTCCGCTGGGCACAGTGGTGGGCCGTGCGCCTCACCTGAGCCCCGGTTTTCAGTCCCTCGAGAGAGTGTAACCGGTCCCCAGGCCACTTCCATGGCTCCACGGAGATCTAAGGGCAGAGTGCATGCAGCGAGTCTCCTCCTAGGGGGACACCAGCAGGTGAGTCCCCACGCACTGACTAGGGAACCTCGTGGGAGGACAGGGCGGCTCCAGGGCAGGGCTGTGGGCTCTTCCCCCCAGTGCCAGTCCCGATTCCCAGATTCCGTCACTGCCACTTTGCCTCTTCTCTAAGACGTGTCTGTGACCCCCAGATGAACACCCGGGCACTTCGCCAGCTCTGCCCGGACATGTGAAGAGCAGCGAAGCACGTGGGTTGCCCGTCACACACGTTCCCGGCTAAAGTCAAAAGAGGCACCTTTCTGCCTTCGTGTTCCAGCCGGCTCACTGTAAACAAGTGGCCCCTTCTCAGTCTGTGTAGGGCCACGCGGTCCATGTTTTGTGCGTGTTTTTGGAGATTCACTGTTTAAAACGGCCCCCAAACACGGTGCTGAGATGCCGCCCAGCGGGCCTGAGCGCCAGGAGGAAGCGTGTTATCTGGGCTACGTGCAGGCGCGAGTTACTGTCGGCCGCGAGTTCAACGTGAATGAATCAACTATGCATTAGATAAGGGGCCTTCAAATAGAAACACCCCCCAAACAAGGTTCTGCACTGGAAGGTTGAAGAAATCGTAGGGGCCAGAGGCTTGCGGGAAGGAAGCCCTGCGTCTCCCCTGGGAGCTGCGGTTTGGCATTCGCTAATTCAGAGCTTTTGTCGGCTTCGTAGAACATAACTGCCGCGAATAACGGGACTCAACGGTACCCATCCAGCATCCCATTCCCGACAGGCACGGTCCGAATCCCGCAAGCGGGCTCTGCTGCCCGGCGCCTGGGCCCTCGCTGATGTTTACACCGCCTGCCGTGTGCCCGGCGTGCCTGGCCTTGGGTGCCGGGCCTTAGGACCAGCCCCGATCCGGTCCCGCACTGTCCCTCCTGCCCCCTGCAGGGGCTTCCCACACTTCTCGGGCTTCTGGTCACCCTCTCTAAACTCCCCCCGGCCCCTCCACCAGCCAAATCAATGACGCCCGGCCCTGTGCTCTGGTGACTCTACGACACTATCACGCGATGCCGGATCGCACACTTCCTCAGGAGGCAGGCAGGCAGAGTAACAGAGTGCCCAGTGGGGAGGGTGACAGCTGTCCTACCCACGAGGACTGTTGTGGGAATGACATGGGGTAAGACCCACACAGCATCCGGCACATGCCTGGCCCAGCTCACCCCCTGCCTCCACCCACACACTCTGGGATCCTCGGGGACAGAGGTCTGTTTTCTCACCTTTGTGTCCCCAGTGGATAAATGACAGCAAATGAACTGAGTCAGCGTCTTCTTCCTTGTGACAATGGAAGACATGAGGATTTTTTTTTTTTTAAAGACACTTTTCTACAGTGAAGATGCTGAAACATTTCAGAAGCTGCAGGCCGTGGGGACACTGGGTGGGGGTGAGGTGCTTCTCTAGCACAGGTGATACTTGTCAAATTTCGGGCTGGCTAGGTGGTGGGAAGGGGAGGGGTGGATTTGGTTGGAGGGGCACAAAGGCGACCAAAGAGAAGGCTGGGTGGGAGGCGGAGGAGCTGGGGCAGGGCTGTGGAGATGGGAGAAGATTCGTGGTGGGGGCAGAGGACAGCGCCGGGCTCAGTGGGACTGGCCCTGAACACCTGCCTTGCCTCGTTGGACCACAGCCTACGGGCAGCCAGGCCACAGATTATATATCCAGAACACAGAGGCCACACTTTACATCTCATCAGCTGTTGTCTGGATCAGATGAGCTAAGGGGCATTAGGGGTTAGGTCACAGGGGTCCTCAAACTTTTTAAACAGGGGGCCAGTTCACTGTCCCTCAGACGGTTGGAGGGCCTTTGGAGAGTGGGGTGCACATTCCACACATGCGCACTGTGGGCCCGGGAGGGGTCGGCTGCTAAGCAGGACAGGCAGCTGCGGCAAAAACACCCGATGGGCCGGATAAATGTCCTCGGCGGGCCGCATGTGGCCCTCGGGCCATAGTTTGAGGACCCCTGGGTTAGAATGTCTGGGCACAGAGCAGGGGCTCATCACTGTTAGCTCCCTTCTTTTAATGGGCTCCAAACCGGGGTGAGGAAGGTGTTTGCTGAGCTTCTCCAAAGCTGCCTTGCCGAGAAGTCTCCATAAAACCGACAGCACTGCCCACCTTCAGAGGTAGCAGGGCCTCCAAACGTCAGCGCCCCTGAGGACACGCGGCCACCTGTGCACAGGCGGCCGGGCAGGACGGCGACTCCAGATGGCTCTCTACCCGGCCTGGCCAGGCCCTGCCGCAGCTCCTCCTGCTTCTCTGACTCGCTCAGGGTGTCGAGGCCTGTGGCAGCAACAGAACATGGAAGCAGGTCGACACCCGGAGGCCTCGTAGACTGGAATGCTCACCTCCATGCCCCAGTGACTTTTTGGTGTCCCCGTGGTAATAACACCCTACGGTTTTACAGCAACTTTCCCAAAGGATCTCGAAGCCTGGGGGAGACATGACTTCATCAGCCCTCGCTCTGCTCTGGCGGGGAGAGGGCAGTCGGCTTTCCAGCCGGTCTGGCTCATGGCGAGGAAGGTGAGGCCTCGTGAGTCACCCGTGGGGGCAGACACAGATTTCTCAGGCCCAGAAGCCGCTGATATTCCACCTCCTCCCACCAGAGATTCGTTACCAAGTGTTCCTGCCCACCGACCCTGGGGCCTGGCTTCCTTGCCCTGAGTTCTGATAGCACCCACCCCACAGCTCCCCCCTTGGGAGTTGAAAATACTTCTTGTCCAAGTCTGGCCTTGCTCTGTTCAAATCAAGGGCCATTCTCATGGTCAAAATGGACAGCCTGTTCTAGACAGCCTAGCTTGTCCTCAGGGCAGGACCTGGGGTGGTAGTCAAAATAAGAATAATTATTACCTGGGAGCAAAAGAAGGTGCTATGAAAAATATAAATTAGATCTCTCTCCCCAGATAATGCTTGTCTTCATAATGGACTGCTTTTCACAGTCAAGTTTAAAGACATATTTCCCAATACACAAACCCATACCACACATACCCTCCATTCTCTTTCCATGTGCACAAACACATGTGCAAACATACACAGGCTTCCTTCACGTGTATTCCCTGGCACAAGCCCGTGGCACACACACTCCCGATGCGTACCCGTCACGCCGGCCGTAGGGACGCACTGGCGAGCACTCCTGCGGCACAGGTGAAGACATGCAAGGACACACGGACCCCCCAGGCATGTCCCAGCTTCTCTCGTGCCTTTCTTGCTCACGCCGTATCTGGAGAACATTTACTCTCTAGGGTCGTTCTACGCGGACCCAGGGCCTCTGTTTCCCCAACGTAAGACACCAGCCCCCCACGTAGCACAAAGTGGAGACTGCCCTGACTCTGAGCCCAGGACGCCCCCATCTGGAATGTCACAGCCTCTGTCTGTCGAGTCAAGCAACTCCCACGAGACCTGTCCCTCACAGGGCCATTGCATTTCCCTGGGTGTGTGGCCTGACTGCCCAGCCAGGCCGGCAGATGCTGTGGCCCCCACAGTGCCCCGCCCAGCGCAGCAGCCCACGTGTTGACCAGAAACCCAGAAAAGAGGGCTGCCCTGTTAGTGATATAGAAGATTTAGAATGACAGAAATAGCCCTGAACTAAGAGGCAGAGGTCCCTGTCCACTCTTCCCGTTCCTTCGCACTCCTCCGTAGAATTTGTCCAAGCCTTTGACCATTTGGGGCTTGTTTCCTTATCTGTAAAGGAATGGTAACTACCTTAGGAGATCTTTGTGCCGGTTAGATGAAATAATGCATGCGAAATCCCGAATCCTGTGCCCCATCCCTAGGAGACACCTGACAAATAGTATCACTTTTCTTTCCCGATAACCAAACACCCTACACAGCCAGCATGGTTGGATCTGCAGATCTCGGTCTGTAGAGCCCCAAAAGGCAGGGCTTCCAGATCATCTTGTCCAGTCCTGACATCATGGGGACATGAGGGAAGAAGGAAGAGAGCGACATGTCCCAGGTCACACGGCCGTAATTGACAGCCTGAGATCAGGAGCCAGGTGTTAGACTAGAAAGAGTCCTAGAAATGATTTGATCATGAGGTCGACAAGATGTTCTGCAAAACCCAGCTTTCCTTTGAGGGACGCCCTCGAGGAGCAGGGGTGGCCTGGCAGGAGATCCCAGCTGTCCCACCCTGCACCGTCATCTCCACTCTTCTTATGAAATGGCGGAATATTTACTTTACTCACCTATAAAGTGAGAGCAGTGAGGCCACTGCTCTCACTTTATAGGTGAGTAAAGTGACACCCAGAGAGGGAAAGTGAGGACTTGTCCAAACTCAGACCCCTTGACTACTAGGCCAGAGTACCCTCCTGTCGCTGTGACACCTTGCTAAACAGAACAGCGCCATTACGCACTGCTCTATTCAGAACTGAGCCACCCAAGCAGCCCGGCTAAGGCGCTGTGAGCAGAGCAGGTGTCTCATCCTAATGCAACTCATAGGTTCCTTTATCATTGGTTTGTTTCTGTTTACCTTTTAAAATACAGTTCAAACACCATCCCCTCTATGAAGCCTTTTGTTAACCACCCCCAGCCAGGGAGATTTGATGGCATCCTTCATTGTGTCTCACCCCCCAGCTCCCCAGATTTTTTCTGTGGTGCCCATAACTCTGCTCTGTACCGAGTATGTTGTATGCTCATCTTTTCTACTGGAATCTTATGGGCCTTTGTTCCCTGAGAAGTGGAGGGACACAAGGTCTGGCACAGAGTGGAGCTTAGTAAACATTTGAATGAGCGAATCAATCAATTAAACAATGAATGAATCTGTTCTCCTAATGCGTGATCCTCCAAGCTCATCATCTGTCCGGAATAACCTCTCATCGCTCAGCAGCTAAACACAGGGAAGTCGTTCCTGGCTCACTGACACTTGCTGCCAACAGGTCCCAAAATAAACCAGTGCCAAGCCGGCACTAGCACTCTGAGCAGTCTGACACTCTGCCTAGCATATTCCATGGAAGCCCAGTGCCACCCACACTGTATGAAGAGGGTGCAAATGCTTTGCCCCTATTAATAATGGGCCCATTTCTCATCTGGCTTCAGAGTCTGTGAAGCCAGTCCAGGCGCGGAGACTTCAAAGGGAGCTTAGAGCTGGAATTGGCCCCAGAGGGCACAGAGCAAGACAAAACACAGGCTACAGTTTTTATACTGTGGCTGGTATATAGGAAGTCATTGTTACCAAGAGCTGGCCCTGCCAAGCCTACCAGATTGAAGGAGCCGAATATCTCCCATCTCTGCATAGCTTAGTAGTTAGTGCACAAGCTATTTTGGCTCCAAGGCCCACAAGATTGAAATGGGAATTGCAACATGGAATTTTTTTTTTTCTTTCTCAAGGAAAACTCCTTCCACCCCTAAGGGGGGAAAAATCAGAGTCTAAAATCAAGTCTACCCAATATGACTTTAAAAACGATGTAGTAAACCAGAGTTATTTAAGAAAAACTAGAACAAACTCTATCCTAACTGGGGAACAGGTTGCTCCTTCTGGGCCGAAAAGGCCTGATCCCAGAGGAAGTCTTTCCCACTCCATGCTCCCACAGTCCTCCCACAGCCTTGACTTCAGCATAAGCCCTGCCAGGTGGAAGCTGTGGGTTTGAGCTCCACACTCCACCAAGAGACTTGCAGAATATGCGTCTTTGTCATCTCTTTACCCCTTAATACCTTGCAAAGGGCTTGATACTCAACACTGTTTGAAATTATCTTTCTTATTCATTGGCTTACTTGTCTATTTTCTGTCTTCCCTACCACCAGATTGAAAAGTCCACGAACTAAGAAACACGTTCTACTTTGTTTCTCACTATATCCTCAAAGGCTGGACAACAGGCTGAGATACAGTATGCACTAAAAAATATTTGGTGAACAACTGTTGAATACTTGGCATATGATATGTGCAGCATGGTTCTCTGGGTGACCTTGGACCAACCCAGTCTCTCCCCTTTCTCACTTGCAGTTCTTAAGAATAACTTTAGAATGTGCTGGGAATGCAATATCCTGAGATGAGGAGGGGCTGGCCGGAGCAACCCCGGCCCTGTTACAGTCTCCCTCAGAAACAAGATTCCTTCAGTGCTTCAGCCCAGCATGTCATGGGACCGTGGAGTATAAAACCAGGGAGACCAGCTTTCCAGGGTCCCTTAGTGGCGATGCAAATGGAGCATGGGCGGTCGGAGTTCTATCCACCCTGGACAGCGTCCCTGAGCCTTGGGGGACTGGCTGGCAATGAGCCCTAGGTTTCTGTTGTCCCTTGCAACCTATCTGTAAGTAAAAATCCCTCCTTGTGGAACTTGCTGTGTGCGTGTGTACTCCGCCTCACCGGCGTCAGACAACAGGCAGCCAGCACTCAGGGGACCAGCTCCACAGGGTGCACTGATGCTGCATGGGTGAACGGCCAAATGCATGTCCCTCCTCGGGGATGACACAGGTTAAGGGAGACTTTGACAAATGGGGAAGAGAAACCAAAGTCAGATTATGCAGGAAATGATTGAAGAAAGTGGTGTTATTCTAACCAGGAAACCTAAGACTAGTGGGAACAGGTTGACAGTATTCAAACCCTCGAGGGTGTCCCCTTGGGGAAGAGCTATGGATGTTCCAAGGGCTGCAGGGTCTAAATGGGACTCGTGGCTGCAGGTGATAGAGAAGCAGAGGAAGAGGAAGAGGAAGAACTGACAACCCCGTGGTTCCCGTGGTGGATCGGGCTACCTTGAGAGCAGTCCAATACAACCATTGGTCAGAATGGCCCTTAAAATAATTGCAGTATTAGGGGTTTCTTAGAAATGCCCCATTACCCTATAGGGAACCTTTGTGCAAGTTAAGAAAAAAGTGCTCCCCTGTGTGGATTTTGCCCTGAAGGCACACCCCACAGGCTGACAGAGTCGCACAAAGAAAAAGGGGTCCTTCTTCTGCAGCCCAGGCTGGATTTCAGCGCCCACATGCTTCCTCAGCTGTGTGCAGTGCCAAAACCACGCCGCTCTGGGTGGCTGCCCCGTCAGGCAGACCAGTGACGACAGGGGGCCCCAGACATGCTGCCACAGAAAGATCTGGGGAGAGTCCTCGTAAGTGGAGTCACAATCAGAGATTCTGATTTATGCATTCTGCTGCTGCTGCTGCTGCAGCTGCTGTTATCCTTGCTGTTGCTGTTGTCCTTCTGTCTCTGAAGCCCCTGTGTTATTCTGGTGATGCGTCAGGCATGGGAACCGCTGGGCTGGGTGACATCTGTGAGTGCTTTCAACTTCAAGATCTTGGTGGTCGTGAACTCATTGTGAGGACCTCACGCCCCCTTGAAAAGCAGACTTCATTTAGAATCCAAGGTGTCACTTCTTCTTTTAGGAAACGTCAATAAAAGTTTTTCGAACAAAAAAATCCCCCCAAAGCAGTATAATTTAAGAGATAAGAAAAGAGATCACTGACTTAACCCAACCTGGAGCCTTAACAAAGATCAGTTGAGGGTGAATCAAATAAATTGTTGACTGAATGATGCCAATACCCCGATTTTTAGGGTCAGATAAATAAAAAGAAAAAGAAAAGAGGTCACTTAGCCACTTAGCAACTTTTTATCACATATCCAAGAGTCCAACAGGTAAAGAAACATCTAGATGAATGGCTGCTTTCTTCCTGCACACTCAGCAGGTGTGCTGGGGCCGTAACATGCAACTGTAGCCAGGGAACGTTAGGACTCTGCGAACCAAAACCTGGTTCTGGTCTCCAACCATATTTCATAGCCAGCCTTGTTCAAAGTCTGTGTGCAGGAGGATGGACAGGAGGACATTCCCCGGGAATGGAAGGAGAGCGGGCAGGGCAGACAAGGAAAGAGGTAAATCCAAGCTCCTAGATGTTCTGGCCTTGATCACACCATTCCTGCTTTGAGAAGCCTCGGGGACTGCACACTCCTCAGCCTGCTGCAGGCCCCCGGGGACCTGACTGCTCCCCGCGCTCCCCTTTTCCTGCTCTGGTCATGCCAACATCCTTGCTCCCTCCCCTGGTCACGTGTGATATCTACTCACCCCCACTAGTGGACTTTGCTTAAAAAGGACATAACAGGTTTATATATCACCTCTACCACATCCTGGTCATGCCATCTTGGGCTGAAATCTCCCTCATCTATACAATGGGAGTAATAGATGTACCTACTCCAAAGAGGAATAATAAATGTGAGCCTTAAATGGGCTAATGCATGTAAAGCTCTTAGAACAGGGCAGGGTTCATAGGAAGTGTGAGATGAATGTTTGCTCTAGTTATTTTAAATCACATGGTTTTCATGTTTGAGGCCACCCTCCCTAGGTTCCTGCCACACCCTCTGCAAGCTCTTCCCATCACACGTCTCACGCTACGTGGTAACTCTTCCATGACTGTTGCCCACTCTAGACGATGTGCTCGCTCTGGGAAGGTTCTACTTGAATATGGATGTCCAGCACTACCACGGGGCCTGGCCCACAAAGCAGGCTCTTAGCATATGTTCAGGAGTTAATGAATGGATAGATAGTGGTTTAAGGCATGGAAACATTTATTTCAACCTCACAATTACTCTGTGCAATGAGATGAGAAATTATTATTCTTCCTAATTTTTAGTTTAGAAAACTGAGGCCCTGAGAGATTAAGTGATTTGTTCAAGGTTCTGTTGGTAGTAAGGGGGAAATGAGATTTTTGTAGGTCTGTCTGACCCCATGAGATTTTTTGTAGGTCTTTGTCACTCCACATTCTTGCTTTTTGGCAGAGGTAGATAGTCTTAGAAAGAAGTGCTTGAGCTAGGTCCTAATGTTAATGAAGCATTTTCTAAATAGAGAACATGAATAATGGCACATTAGGTGAAGGACGCTCTGTGGTCATAGGCAATGGGCAAGCAAGTTGTGGGACTACAGCAGTTTCTGACTAGATTTTACATTCCGCAAAGCCAGGGACTGTACTGTCCTCCAACATATTATCAACACAGAGCTTGTGTCTGGCACAATCAGCCATTGGAAGAATGGGCAGATAGATGGATGAATGGATGGATAGATGGATGGATGGATAGATGAGAAAGTAGAAGAATGGATGGATGAATGAATGGAAGGATAGACAGATGGATGGGTGGGAAGATGGGTGGATAGATGGATGGATGGGAAAACTAGAAAAAAAGAAGCTCCTCTGGTTACAGAAAACTTGGTTCTCAGAATCTGTTCTTAAACTTTTGTTCTGAAGTCCAAAGTGACACTTAGAAGTGCCTACCATCTGTTGGTAATGGTAAGAGTTGATGCATTTGATTCTGGTGCCTGCTTTAGTTTTCACTTTAACTTGAAAGTACACAATAGAAAAAATGTTATACTGGAAAATGAAGCAAGAAAGAAACGCAAGGGTCAGCTGATTGAGGTCTTTGCTGTGCAGTATTGGGACATTATTTCTGCAGGTAGTGAGCCCCCAGAGTCTCAGAAGCAGGATTCTGAACTGCTTGTGTCTCTCTGCTCCAGAAAGGTCTCTTGGACCACAGTGGAGAAGGTGAACTGTGAGGGAACAGACTAAAGACAGGGGCCCAAGTAAGAAACAACTGCCATAGAGCAAGACTTAGATGGAAATTGAGCCCTAATATCTTTCCAACAATCTTAGTAAGACCACCTTTCAGACACCTTGTCTGTCATACCCATTTCTACAAAGACGTGCAATAGAGGTTGAGTTATGTGATGTCATTTAGGGCCTCTGACAAGAATTCTCAAGGGCCTTGGGGCTGATGTGCCCCCGTACGCCTTCCCTTTAAGTCATCTTTATCCCCACCAACACCAAAGAATGTGAGTTGGACAGCAAAAGAGAATTCAAACCATTTGAGCATCCCAAATTGGCAAAGCACATTTTTTGGAAGTTTAGCAATTCCCAAATGGACAATTTTATGGTTCATTTAATACTTTAAAGCAATTTACCTAATGACAAGTTCATGTAGGAAGATTGGAAGTGGATTTTTATGCAAAAATGCCTGGAATGGCTTGCATTTGGCCTCTGACACCCCATCAACATCCTCTACCTCCCCACCCCCAAGACTGCTTTTAGCTTCTATTTTTGGCAAAACTATCAACCTGCTTCTAAGGTTCTTTTATTTTCCTGAGATTTGAAAGGATGTGCCATAGGATTTATGAATAGAAAATCTTCTCAGTAGAGAGACTCTGGGAGAAAAGAGGGCACCGCTGGCATCTCTGATAGTTTTCTAGGGGCTCTGTCAGGCAGAGAGCTTCAAGATGTCCAGGGCTCCACAACAACAGATCAGTGACACATTGCTTAGAACCTGCTCCTAATTAAAAACCACTTCTGCAATATCATAGCTATATGAATAAAGCTGCTAAGCTTTATACATAGGATGACCATATATTTCATTGTCCAAACCAGAACACTGTTGAGAGTGAAAGAAGGCACTATTAATAATTATGCTATGGCCGGACATGGTGGCTCACGCCTGTAATCCTAGCACTCTGGGAGGCTGAGGCGGGTGGATTGGTCGAGGTCAGGAGTTCGAAACCAACCTGAGCAAAAGCAAGACCCCATCTCTACTATAAATAGAAAGAAATTAATTGGCCAACTAATATATATAGAAAAAATTAGCCAGGCATGGTGGCACATGCCTGTAGTCCCAGCTACTCAGGAGGCTGAGGCAGGATGATTGCTTGAGCCCAGGAGTTTGAGGTTGCTGTGAGCTACACCACGGCACTCACTCTAGCCTGGACAATAAAGCGAGAGACTCTGTCTCAAAAAAAAGTAATAATAATTGTGCTAGGACAAGAAGAGTAAGCCTAGACTATCCCCTGCAAACCAGGAAATGTGGTCACTCGATTTATATCCCCATCCTCCTGCCCTCTTAACATGTAAAATGGGACACTTAGCATACGTAATTTTCCAGATTACTGAAATTTACCTTATATGGTCTGTTATTAGCTTCTCTTTTTGCTACTATTAATGGAAATGTTTCTAAACAATGAAACTACTAATAAATACATTCTACCTTTCCTTTAATGGTTTTGAATCACCTTTTGCCTGACACGTAGTTGACATGCAGAGTAATTGGGTGAATGACTCAACCATTATAAACAATTATTATGGTACAACAATCACTATTGTACAAGAAACTGTGATCACTCACAAGGTAATCTGAGTAAGTTATTTTGTCTCTCTTGACCCAATTTTCTTAGATCTAAAATTAGGGACTAAAACTAACAGGCCTTGCAGGTCCCTTCAAACTCTAATCCTCTATGTTTCAATTTATTAATTTGCTCCCAGAAGTGATTGTCATTTTAATGAAGCTAACTGTGAAAAAAATGTTAAAGAGGAATAGAACACACACCGTGCAACTCGTAAGGAGCCCAAATGGGTCTAAAGTAGCCCATTTGGAAAGGACTTTGTGATATTTTCTATTTGGAAAGGACTTTGTTATATTCCTGTGCCCAAAGTTGTGACTTCGTAACAAAGAGAAGAGAGCATGTCTCACCTTTATGATTGTTTTCCTTCCTCATTCATCCAATAGGCACCTGCTGCTCACCTGTTTCCTGAGGGAAGGGGATGTGAGTGTCAACCCTCCTGTCCAGGAGCCCCAAGAGGGCAGGTTCTAGCAACAGAGAATGGACATGGATACAAACGGTTCAATCCGAGACAGGAAGAGTTGGGTCAGAAGAGGAGGCCGAGGACTGCAGGAGTTCAGGGAAGGTGCATGGGGTCCAATGTGGTAGGGTGAGACAGGACACTAGGAGAGGCTTCCAAAGGATGCCTCACTGAGACCTTGAACAACCAATAAATTGCATGTAGAGAGAGCCTCCCAAGCGGAAAAGGCAGTGTGCACGAAGGCATAGAGGTAGGAAAATGTTTTGGCAAGAGAAACCATATTTGCCTGGGATAAACAGTCCTTAAAAACAAAGTCTGTCATATTTGTCCACATTTGTGTCTCAGAACATAGTCTATAATACATGCTCAATGATGACTGATTGATTATAGGAATGAATGAATGAATGAAAAGTTATAGGAATAAGTTTGGCATGGCTTCACTTGGTAGAGTGCCTGTAAGTCACATGGCTGGATGCATGTGTGTGTGCGCATAACAGCTTGGTGGGCCTAGAATGCCATCTAAAAAGCCTAAATTCCATCCACAGGTAGTGGGAGCTACAGAAGGTTTCTAGCAAGGAGACTGCTCAGATGCCTGGGATTGAGGGTGTAAATCAGCCGGTGTGCAGGGCACACAGAAGGGGGGAAATTGGCAGCAGGGGGCTATTATTTTACACTTGGACTAAATAATTTTAGCCATATTTCTCACCAGCATGCTGTGATAATGAAATGAAAATGATATACAAAGAGAGGATTTAAAGACCTCATTAGTAGTTACAAAATTTTTTACCTGGGATGCCAAGGATGGCTGGACATCTCATGTTCTGCCTGAGAAGATGTGTCGTGGTGTACCCAGGCTTCTTGAACCAAGGGTTACTGGGCTTAAGCACTTGTAAGGGAGGAGAGCAAACAGGACGGGGCCAGGAGGATTGTCGGGGACGGGGGACAGAGAGGTGTCTTTCATGTCGCTTAGCCTTCAGAACAAGCCCCTCCAGCCTCGGGTCCTTGTCTCTGAGCAGAGCTTGAGCTGCACAGGGGTCGGAAGGATGGGCTCAGGAACTAGGTGACCTGGGTACAAACCTTGACTCTGCCACTCAGTGCACGAGCGTGGACAAGCTGCTGGAGGTGCACTGTGGCATGGAGCCAGCCCGTGAGCTGAGGGCGTGTGAACCTTCCCAACTTCACGTCCTGTGACCTCCCCAGGGGAGCTTGAAACTGGGCATGGTGGGAGCACAGCCACCACGGAAAGGGGCACATGCTGCAGTTTCCAGGGCTTGTTTTTATTCTCATTTTTTTCCCAGAGAACAGTCGCTAACATGGACAGCCTGCCACTGTGCATGCCTGCATCTCCCATCTTCAAAGTGGGGTACTGTAATAATCATAATACAGACTTCATGGGGTTATTAGGATCATTAAATTAGCAGATGAGGATAAAATGCCAAGAACAGTGACTGGAACGTAGCAAGGGCTCAGTAAATAGCACCATTATTATCCCAGGGTTTTGTGTGTCTGTGTCCTTGAAAAGGTAGGGCTCTTTGACACGTCTTTCTTAAAGGGGCCGGTTGTTCATCTCCACCCCACCAACCAGCGCAGAGCCCGATGCCCGGGCCCAGGGAGCGTGGGCCAAATTGATTTGAGAGGCACCACAGTCCCCTGCAGGCACCAGCATTAGCATTAGAGGACCTTGCTCCTTTAATTAACAAACCAGGCGTAACTTTTACTCTACGGCCTGTCCTCTCCTGCCTCTCTTTCTTTCTTTTAACTCCAGTTCTTTAACAAATCCCTCTTTTCAGGAATGGGAAGCTGATCTGTTCTGGGGACGTGCCAGGGAGCGGTGTGCGTTGGCACCACCAGCGCTGTCATTCTCGGGAGACAATGGGATTGGAGCGCCAAGGGGGAGAGTTCTCCATGCAGAATTTCCCTGCTTAATCCGCTCTTGTGCGTTGGCACCAGGTCAACAAAGGAAAGGAACCAAATTACCCGGGCGGCTTTGGCAGGCTGCGCCACTGTCAGCGGGCCAGAAGTTAATTCCCTCATCTTCCCCGTGCCACCAACTCGGGGGGCAGGTCTGGCCGGGCTGGCTTTCTGCGTCAGTCTGTCAGGTGGCGTGTAGGGGAGAGAACAGGCGAGCAGAGGGTGGTCCAATCACCAGTGCGCTCCACAGACAGACGGATGGACAGATGTCCTGTGGCCGTCCTGTCCCCCGCCCCTCGCGTCTTCAGTACCATGCTCTGTCTGGTGCCCAGGGGGAAGGAGGAGAGAGGGAGCCCCCCGAGCCCACAGTTCCCATGTGTAAATGGGGCTCGACCTGAACTTCAGTGCAGACAGGGCACAGGGACCTCGGATAGAGCAACTGGCAGCTCAGCCTGGCACCGGGAGCAACTGCAGGGGGCAGTGGCACTCGATGTCACTGCCCCCTCACGGAACACCCCATCCCCTCTAGTGGGGGAGGGGCCAGGGAGTGAGCACGTAGTGATCCTGCTCCATGCGCCGGTCACACTTGGTGCAGCCGGTCACACCTCGTACTCGTCGTCTCCCGTGACCCCCACAGTGGCCGGCCAAGCCCACGTTGTTGACTTCATCTGACAGGTGCGGAAAGCTGAGGCTCAAGTGTGAGCAATTTTCCCAGAGCCCGGAGCTTTGGAACCCCGTTCTGCCTGAGCATAGGGTTGAGTCTATCTCAGAGACCGAAATACCGCAGCGGAGTTTCCAAACGTTATCTTACTCATTCAGTAAAAAATATGTTTTATATTATGGATCTACACACACAGAAGTTGACTGAAATTATATGCACGTTACCGTGTGCCACACACTCTATTTTCTGCTCTATTGCACGCCACTCTGTGTTTTTAATGCATATATTGACATACCAAACCGGCATCCGGCCCACCACTGAGTTGCACCCCCGTGGGAGGAACAGCGTGTGCCGGCCGGATGTGCCCTCTGCCGAGGATGGTCCCCGTGGGAGTCCTGAGGATCAGCTCGCCCCGCACGCATGGCTGCAGCCGGCTCCTCCCGGCAGACAGGGCGAGGCGCAGGCTGCAACGCGCCTGGGTGGCCACTGCGGGTTGTTTCTAAATTCCCGCCCTTTCCGTGGCTTCCCGAGCCCCCTGGGGTCTCCAGCCTTCCCCACTGCTCCCTTTCTCATCAACTCTGCTCTCCTAAAGCAACCGCTGCCCAGATCGCTCACTGGGGTCTAGGGATGGGTTGTTTGGGGAGCTACCATGTGCCCCACTTGGCCCTGCTTCCATTCTGGACACCCAGCTGTGGCTCGCTGGTACCTGCACAGAGTATCGCAAGTCCAAAGGGGACCCTCCACACAGCACCCACCACAGATAACCCGGGGGACACCACTGAGGCAGAATGCGGAACGGGCGCCTGTGTGCGGCCACCCTGGGTGAGGGAGACTGACGCTAACCAGGCCCCTGAGACGTCAGCGGGGACCACACCATCCCGAGTAGTGAGAATCCACCCCAGACCACGTGGACCCACGAGGAGTGCGGAGCAGACCCTGAGCCCTGTGCCTCTGGCAGCTCCCTGAGCCCCGGCGGTTGCTGTGGTCAGGAGAAGGCCTCTCGGCTCGGGGGCGTGCATTCTTGCATGGGCTCAGCGCAGCCTGGGCAGAAGAGCCTGGCTCTGGGTGAGGTCACAGCTCGCCACGAGCAAGGCCATCAGCTGCCTGAAGAGTCCCTAGGGACTCCGCAGTAGGTCAAAGCCCCCTGGCTCACCCCCCACCCCTTGCCCAGCAAAAAAAAAAGGCAGAAGCCCATGTGCACTCACTCAGCACAGAAGATGCTCTGTGGGGCGGCCCGGGCTCTGCCCTGGCAGTGTGAGCCTGGGCGCATCGCTTTCCTCTCTGAGCCCGTCTCGTCTTTTACATGAGAAGGTTAAATTGATCCCCGTCACGTTAGGGGCGGATTAGAGCACAGACGCTAATATGCTTTATAAACCCTTGCTCACTAGCCAAGCAATTTAAAACAAGACTAATGCCCACAGAGCAGTGACTAGATACCAGACACCGTTCTGATTCTCTTTTAATCCCCGTAACCCCCACTAATATTCTGATGTCACCGATGCCCAGAGAAGTAAATGACTGTCCCAGGATCACCGAGCTGTGAGCAGCAAGGGGGCGGGGGGCTCAGACCCAGGGGGTTCACCTCTTGGCAGCCGTCTGTCTGCACCAGTCGCCCTCCGTTACGGCTCTTGTTCCTGTGTCTGCCTCCTTCCCTGGCCCTACGTGTCTTACGGACAATGTCTCATTCATCTTCAAAGGAAGAAGCAGTAGGAGTCGAGTGGTGCACAGCACATAAGAGGAGCCACCAGCATTTGTTAAATGCCACTGAATTCTTAATTTGCCACTGAATGGCTTTTTCAAAAGGAATAATTGTTGCGCCCAGAGATATGAAGTCTCTTACCAATTTCCGTGCTTTCCTGGAATCTGCCGCCGCCTGACAAGCTCTCTGTCCTTTAGGGACAGAGGCCCTCGACAGCGTCACTATGTAATCCCAGCTCTGTGGACACATTCTCAAGACGCGTGACCTGAGTCGGCCTCACCACTTGCCCCTGGAGGGTTCTGTCCTCCCCTGTGCCTTCCCTACAAGGCGCGGCCGCCTGTGGGAAGCCTGCCTGGGGCAGCCCAGCCCGCTCCGACCTGCCCCGGCCGGCCGGCGGAGCCCAGAGCGCTGCAGCCTCCAGAACTCAGCGGCTGCGGCCTGCCCTTGCCCGGCCCTGCTGTGGGCATCGTGTCCTCCCGGGGGGCACCACTCTGCCAGGCTGGACTGCAACTTGCTGATGGAGGGCGACCCGCCCAGTCCCCAATGTCAGGACCGTCCCCGAGCCACGGCGATGTCACATCTGGAGTTTGCCCCCAGATTTTCGCTCCCGGTCTGTTCCGCGGCCCCCATCTTCGGACCTCTCCCTCTGTTCAGACATCAGGCCCCGTCTCTTCCCCAGGGGCTGCCTGACTCTGGCAATTCCTCCCCCAGACACAAACCTTCTCTCAGCAGCGCTGAGACTCTAAGCCCCTCTCCCCTTCAGCTAAGAGCCATTGTATCAGCTGTGATTTATGTAAAGGCTTTTGTTGGACTCCTGGTTTTGACAGTCTCTGTGTTTTCGAATGGTAATAATTACGGGGCCTTTCATCCTTTATTTACGGGATTGCTCTGGGGGTAGAGAGGCCTGGTGCTGGGGGAGGGCTGCTGGGGAGGGCAGACTCTTTTTCTGAGCCTCCGTACAGAAGCAAAGGAGTAAGGGTCCTTTGGAAGTTATAAATAGCAGCTCCCGAGAATAAAGAAGTCACCTCTCTAGGCGAAGGGAGCTCACAGAGGACAAACGACGCCGAGAGCTGGGAACACCAGGCTTCTTCGAGACTGACAGGGCTAAACGGGAGTTTCCAGGGCCAGGCTCCTTGTGTTTCAAAAAGCTGATTTTTGCCTGAACTCGAGTCTCTGGCCGAGGTGAAGGGGAGCAATTTTATTTCCACAGGCTCGCCAGTTCTGAGTTTCGGGGGCTAGGGAGCCTTCTCACACCACCGTCTCTGCGAGGAAGTTCTCCCCAGAACTGAGCAGAAGCCAACATCCCTACGCCTGCATCAGGGAAGTCTTGTGCTACTCAAAGATCCGGCCTCCCCTGCGGCTGGGCTGGGCCATGTGGCGGGGTCCACACAATGGGAACAGGTAGAAGTGACATGTGCCACTTCCGGGCCTGGCTTAACATCATTGCATGTGTTTTTCCAGCTCTCTCTGTCCTTCACAGAGAAGGGAGGAAGCCAGTCCTGACAGCACTGCTTCAAGCAAGATGACTGAGGACCACACGACCAGCACCAGGCTTTAACGTGAGCAGATGAGCCTGCACGGCGCTAAGCCACTGAGCTGCCAGGGTCCCTTTGCTCCTGCAGCAGAGCTGATCCTGCCTGACCAGCAGGAACTATTGTTCTGCATCCCTAGAGCAGCCCGGACACATGGATGTTAAGACCGGCCTCTGCCCTCAGAGGGCTCACAGTCTGGTGCAGGATACAGTCACCTGGCACAGGCCTGGGGCTGCACAATGGAAGGTTGGGGCTGTGGCAGCACAGAGCAGGTGCCTCACTGGACGTGGGGTTCCCAGAGGCACTTCCTGGAGAGAGGCAGCTCCCAGGGAATGGAGCAGGCCTTGGCTCGTGGAGCAGAGGTGGGGAAGGGAACTTGGGGGAGGGGAACAGCACAGGAGAGGTAGGGAAAGAAGACACGCCAGAGTCATGGAAGACACTGCTCAATGCCCCAGGCTGGGCCCCACTGGTCTCTCACATGAGCAGGGTTGGATCCAGCCTCAACTGCCCACAAGGCTGTATCCAGGGGGACCAACTGCCCTGTCTGCCATGACCAGAGCAGGCTTTTGTGCAGAGCTGGGGTTGGAGTCACGGGAGGATGTGGATGTCAGGGTGGATGAGGATCTCAGGGTGGATGAGGATCTCAGGGTCGGTGAGGATCTCAGGCTGGACATGGATCTCAGGGTAGATGAGGATCTCAGAGAGGACGTCGATCTCAGGGTGGATGAGGATCTCAGGGTGGATGAGGATCTCAGGGAGGATGTCGATCTCAGGGTGGATGAGGATCTCAGGGTGGATGAGGATCTCAGGGAGGACATGGATCTCAGGGTGGGTGAGGATCTCAGGGTGGATGAGGATCTCAAGGAGGATGAGGATCTCAGGGAGGATGAGGATCTCAGGGGTAGATGAGGATCTCAGGGAGGACGTGGATCTCAGGGGTGGATGAGGATCTCAGGGTGGATGAGGATCACAGGGTGGGTGAGGATCTCAGGGTGGATGAGGAACTCAGGGAGGATGAGGATCTCAGGGTGGATGAGGAACTCAGGGAGGACGTGGATCTCAGGAGTGGATGAGGATCTCAGGGTGGATAAGGATCTCAGGGAGGACATGGATCTCAGGGGTGGATGAGGATCTCAGGGGTGGATGAGGGTCTCAGGGAGGACGTGGATCTCAGGGCAGGATGAAGATGACAGGAGGACGTGGATCTAGGGGTGGGTGAAAATTCAGCTATGGATGAGGATCTTGGGGAGGACAAGGATCTCGGGGGGTCGGGGATGTGGGTCTTGGGGTGGAGGAGGAGCTCAGGGAGGACATGGATCACAGGGAAGGTATGGAAGCACCTGCCGGTGGTGGGCTATGAGTTGGTGTTGGCCCCAAGAAGCTGACTCTTGCTAACACAGGCTTGAGGACCAAGTCCAGGGAGACAAATGATAAAATCAATAAGATGAACCTAAAGATCAGAGACAGGGTTTCCATCTTACCATTGGCCTCGTGTCCTCTTTTCTCCTTTACCTGAGAAAGCCCACACGGCTTCACCAAAGAACATGAGGCTGGAGGAAGCCAGACCTGGATGAAGCTCCCAGCTGTTCCCTTTGTGAGCACTTGGCTTCAGGTGATCACATCTTATTTGGAGCCTCTGCGTCCTCTCTGTAACGTGGGGTCGATGACATCTGCCCTGAAAGGAGCCACTGTGAGCGCACTTTCCCCACCCTGTCGGTAGCGACAGGTCCAGCACAGTTCCTGGCGCGTGGAAGCCTCAACGTTTGCTAGCTGTCATTCCCATTGCGTCTTTGTCATTACTGAACACCTAACTCACAGGGCTGGTGTGAGACACCCACAAAAGAAAAGGGCTTCTCTGAGAGGTGTTGTCTAAAGACACGGTCACCCCAAAGGCTGCTTTTGCAAGCAGCCCAGGTGGCATTTGCAGCCACCTCCTCCTGGAGAAGCCAAGCTCCTCAGACCCAGGTTCCTCCTGGCGCAGGTGGGGACGGGGCGCACGTGCTGAGAGCCAGCAGAGAGGAAGGCTCTCACCGCAAGTACGAGGACCCCTCCAGGCCATGGCAGGAACACGAGTGGGACAGTTACTACCCACTGCGTGTTCTCAGTTGAGATTATCTAATTTACTCTTCACAACAAAGCAGTGAGAAAGGTGTCAGTACCCCCATCTTACCACCAGGGAAGCTTAGGCCAAGAGAGGGCAAGTAATTTGCCATGATCACACAGCAGCTATGGATTTAAACTCCCACCTCCTTGGTGTGCCTCCAGGCCCCTGCTGTTCCCTCTCACCCTGAATGTGGCCCTGGGGGACGCATCTCAGCATATGCAAAGTGGAACAGGGTGAGAATCCTGCTGCCACACTTGACCTTGCATGCATTAATAATGATGGAGAGGAGGAGGGAGGGGAGAGGGAGGGGTGTAGGGGGAGGCTGGAGGAGGAAGGTTACCTTTACTTAGCACTCACTGATCCTGGCGCTTGTGCAGGCACCGCCCCTCCTTTCCAGGTGAGGATGCTGAGCCCCAGAGAGGTTAAGCAACTTTCAAGCCCTCACACAGGTTCCCTGCTGGCTGGTCTGTTGGCACATGGACGGGGGAAGGTGGAGGCTGGTATGGCCTGGAAGAATCCCAAGACTTTGAGCCTCCTCAGACCCATTGCAAACTCAGAGTCCCTAACCTGGGTACCGCCACCTGCACCTCTGTAAAGTATGAGTTATGACCGTTTTGTTTTAAAGATGAGGACGTCAAGGTCCAAAATGATTTAAATGATCTGCTCAGGGTCAAAGTCAGTTGCTGTCTCTCCTCTGTTCCCTCAACTCCCCGTGCACATCTCCATCCGAGCGTGTATGGCCCATCTTCAATGGTTTCATCTGTAATGTGTCCCCAGAAGACTGCAAGGCCCCTCGAGAAAGGGGCCTGTGTCTTCATCATCTCTGAGTCCCCAGCTCTGAACACAGTGCTAGACGCAGAGTGGATGAGTGGAAGCTGAACTCTGATCCTCCCTCCTCTCCCGTCCTCCTTCCTTCCCTTCCCCAAGGAAGAAAACCTGCGGTTCTCACTTCCAGAAGAGGACGTACCGCTTTATGATGCAGCAGGCGCCAGTGTTAACCAGCGGTATCCGGTGTTCACGGCGGTCCTTCACACGTGGGGCCGTCAGGACTTGGAGAAAGGAGGGGACTTGCCTCGGATGTCAGTGGTCCAGGTGGGGCACGTGGACATCCTCTGACCCTGCCACGCTGCGGCTGTGGCCCAGCCTCTCTGTGTCACGGTAGCTTCCCCTACAAAATGGGACCATCCTTCCCCACTGCGGCGGCGGCTGTGCGGTTTATGTGAAGTGATTTAGGGGGCAGAAGCGTCCCGATTTCCCGGGACAGTCCCGGCTCTGGGCAGAGCCCACCCCTCCGGGTTCCGGAGACTCCGTCTCTGCATGTCACCCTCACTTTCTCCTCGGCACTGAGGAGCAGAGACTGTCTCAGGGTGCAGAGGCCCCCGGGCTCCTTGGCAGAAGGAAGACGCAGCATGCCCAGCTCTCCAACGTCTTTCTTTCCTTGAAATTCAAATAATGATATTCCCCCCCTCCCTTTCCTCAAAGGTGACTGGGAGATTGGACTGTGAACATGGATTTTTGATGATGTTTAAAGATTCCCATAAAAATCTCCAAGAACCTGAGCTACTGTTATTGGGCTAAAAGCAAACAGGCTCATTTCTTTTTGCGGGGGTGAACGAGACCAGGGGCTTTGCAGCCGTCCAGGTTACGAGGGACACTTTCCCAGAAAGATGGGAGGCAGTGACGGTTCGAACAAACGTCTCCCATGAATTTACTGAAAAACAAATGATCCATCTTGAAGGAATCATTTGAATGCGCCCTGCTTCCCAGGCCGGGGCGATCTCCCCTGCCTCGTGTCCCTGCACCGCTGCCGCTGATCGGGCAGCCTCTGTCTGTGAGATCAGAATTAATTAAACTGTGCTTAGTTCATGCTTTTCGTGCCGTTGGAGTCGGAGAGCTGTTTGAAATAGGATTCCCGCTGATGAATGGGTCTGGACAATTATCGGTGACAATACTGTGCAGCCCCCGAGCACCAGGCTGAGCGTGGAGGCCCTTCTCGGCAGGGAGGTGAGCGGGCCCCGGGACAGGAGCCTGTGTTCTCCCCAAAGATGGCAAGGTTATTTTCTAAAAGACAAGCCTTCTCCACACCTCTTTTAGGAGCAGGGAAGATGGCTGCGGTTTTCTGTTGGTAGGAAAGGCGGTGGGTGGGGTGTTCGGAGAGCCAGGCTTGGAGTCACCCCAGCCTGGGCTCGGATCCTTCCTCTTTCTGAGTATGGAGCTCTGAGATGCCCTGTAACCTTTCTGAGCCTCAGTTTCCTTTCCCGTGAATGGTAGTGACACCTCCTGTGCAGGTTGTCCTGGGGACCAAAGATTCCACTGGAGGGGAAGCATCCCGCCCTGTGCCTGAGGATTAGTGGGTGCGCCGTGAGGTCCCCACGGTTTATTTTGACATCTCTGATTTGAAGTTGCCGAGGTTCGAGTGTGGCTGATCCATGACATCAGACTGCAGAAGCAGTTCTGAGAACTCCCTTCCTGCTTAATGAATGAAGACAGATTCTAACAGCTGGGGCCAGACAAAGGAACATGTGTCAGGCTCCGGAAGCCAGTTTCCACAAGCGCCCAGGGAGCAGGGAGGAGTCTGGGCGAAGGGCAGGGTGGAGCAGGCCAACACTGCCTGCTTCCGTTTCCCAGAGCACCTAAGACTCCACCAGTTCTGCCCGGTTCCGCCTTTCTCAAAAGCAGCTATGAGCCAAAACAGAAGAACGTGCACAGCTTCCTCTCCAAGCAAAGAGTCTCCGGGTCACGAATAGCCTTCTTCACGTGGACATCCAGCCCTCGCAGGGTGATGATGGTGCCTTCAGACACTCCACTCTCCATGCCACAATCTCACTTAGCAATTCAGCCCCGATGTTCAAAGTATCAATATGAAAGGGAACGATAGCTTCCTTAGAAATTGTTGCCTTTGATAGCCAAAAGATGATTAGAGATGTCTAAAATGTCCACGCCTCTTCGATTGAGAAAATAGGGAATTCATATAAGAAACATCAGAGTACCACCCTGGTATTGAAGACAGACAAGGATTTTACTCACTTGCTTGCTGTATTATTGTGAAAAAAAAAAAAAAAGAATGACTTAGCTTCTCTGGGCCACAGTTCCTACATCTCTAAAATAAGCTCTTGTGGAGATAAAATGCAAATAAATACAGTCATGCGTCACTTAACGACAGGAATACATTCTGAGAAATGCCTCCTTAGGTCATTTCACTGCTGTGCAAACATCATAGCGTCCTTACACCCACTAGAAGGTGCAGCCTACTACACTCCGAGGCTATAGGTATAGCCTATTGCTCCCAGGCTACAAACCTGTGCAGCATGTTAGTGTCCTGAATACAATTACATACATACAATAATACAACTGTATGCAATTGTAACACAACGGTTAGTATTTCTGTAAACACATCGAAACATACAAAGGTACAGTAAAAATATAGTATTATAATCTTATGGGATTATATTAATATATATTTGGTCCATCACTGACCCAAACGATGTCATGTGGCACATGACTATATGTAAAATGACCAGCACTCTGCCCAATACAGCATTCTTTTAATGTGCTTCTGGTGACAAGAGTACATCCACACCACCACCAACAGACATTTGTGGTGTTTATAAACAGGGGCTTACAATTCTGTTACGTAAACTCTAACCAAGCAAAAGAGATCTATAGAGACAGCCAGAGGGACAAGAAAGAAGGGTAGATGTGGGTCCACCCAACCATCCGGAATGGACTCTTGGTCTAGTGAATTTTCACAGTGAGAAATGCATCTTAAGGATCTGTTTTTGTGGAATCAAAACAAGTGGCTTGGTCTGTCCACCAAGATCACCAAAAGTGTGTAAGGATGGCATGTTCTGTTGCTATTTTTGTTTGTTTTCCTGTCTGGACACAGCGGAAGCAAGACTGCACCCTAATTTGACAGAACGACAACAAAATGGAAATGTTGAGGCCCCTTGTTCAAAAAGGAAGAATTTCAAGACAGTAACAATAGGGCATTAAATGAAACGGGGGGGGGGGGGGGGGGGGGGGGCCGGGCTTTTCTGAGCACAGGGCCTTTGTGAACTTGGGGCCCTGTGGGACTTCACTGGTTGACACCTATGAAGGCAGACACGGAGGAGGTGGCAGTGCTATCAGGAGAAAAGTCCTGCTCAGGGAAGCCATCTCTGAACCACGCAGTCCTGAGGCTTGAGGTCACAAGTGTCTGAAAATAATCTTAATTAAACGTAACCACTCTCGGACATGTCCTTACTTATTTGTTTAGTGTCTGTCTCTCCACTCTAGAATGGAAGAGATTTTGCTGACCTGTTGAGCATTGTACACCTTACATATACAGGAGTACCTAGCATATAGTAGGTGCTCAGTAAACATTTGCAGAATTATTAAGTAAAAGCAAAGACCAAGCCTGGAACTTTTCCCCTCGTGCAGGGTGCTAGCACCTCTTTGGGGATCTGGTGCTGCTGTTCTCTGACAGGGCAAAAAGTCACAGGCAGAAAGCACCCGGGTTACCGCAGGCGTGGCTTGCTTCTGCAAGCTGCAGCTTTTCAAGGGCAGCTCACGCCAGTCCATGTCTTTGACTACAGTGTATGTGCTGGGGACACGTCTAATCAAAATTAAATTTTCTCTGAGTCACGGAGACCTAAAAAAATGGATTGAAATTAGACATTAAAATAAAAAATATGATACATAAAATAAAAATTGAGAAAATGGACTTCATCAAAGTTAAAAAAAAACTTTTACTCTTCAATAGAAACTATTACAAGGATGAAAGACAAGTTATGGACTTGGAAAAAATATTTTCAAATCACATATCCAACCAACAATTTGTATATGGTCTATATAAAGAACTCTTAAAACTCAACAGTAAGAAAACAATTTAAAAATGGACAAAAGACCTGAGCAGACATTTCACTAAAGATATATGGATGGCAAATAACCACATGAAAAGATAATCTTCATCATTACCCATTAGGGAAATGCAAATTAAAGCGTGATGAGGTCACACCACATACTGGTTAGAATGGATAAAATACAAAATCCTGCCAATACCAAGAGCTGGCAAGGCTGCGGAGCAAATGGCTCACTCATACGTTGCTAGTAGGAGTGCAAAATGATGCAGGCATTCCAGAAAACAGTTTGACAGTTCTCATAAAGTTAAACATACACTTACCATACGAACCAACAATCTCACTCATGGCTACTTACCCTAGAGAAATAAAAACTTAAAATTCAGGCAAAACTCTTCACATGAATGTTTCTAGTAGCCCTGTTTATAATTTCCCAAAACTGGAAACAACTCAAATGTCCTTCAGCATTGGAATGGCAAAACAAACTTGTACATTCATGCAATAGAATACCACTCAGGAATGGAAAGGAACAAGCTACTGATTCACACAGCAGCATGTATGAATGTTAAATGCATTTTGTTGAGTGAAAGAAATCAGTCCCCAAAAGTTATAGACTGTGTGATTCCGTTTCTATGATATTCTCAGAAAGACAAAGCTATGGTGGTGGAGCACAGGCCAGTGGTGGCCAGGTGGGTTGGGGTGGGGAGGGCGTGACGGCAGGAGGATAGCACAGGGGTATCTGCAGGTGAAGGAGCCCCTCTGCACCCCTGTTGTGCTCACGGTTGCACAAATCTACACAGCCGTTAACATTCTTAGAACTGCATGCACCCCATTTTACTGTATGTGTTTGAAAATAAAATAAAAATAGAAAAAAAGATAAAAGTTTACTCTTCTCCCACATAAAAGAAGTCCAGATACCGGCATCTGGGGTTGCTATAGAAGCAACACAGCTATCAAGTAGGCAGACTTTATCTTCCACCTTCACCTTCTCTAAAGTACAGCCCTGCGGTAGCTCAGAACTTGATACCCCAAAATGTGGCACGTGGCTATTGAGAAAACTGCAGAAGCAAGAGGGCCACTCTGACCTCCTCCTGCCTTTCTCCCGTAAAGCATTGTCACAAAGGAATTCTCTGACCTATCTCCCCTGAAATCAGGGCATAGGACCCTCCTTCTCGAGGGGCGCGGTCCTGCCCCACATGCAGGGGAAGGAATGTCATCCAGAGACACAGGAAAACTCTGAATAACAGGCCTTGCTGAAGTTCACCCCAGTTTTTATTACCCTTAGACCACACTATGTTTTGTCCAACCATGTTTCTCCACAGCTATCCACTTCTTTCGTTAGACTTTGTGTAAAAATACCCAGTGTCTCCTGGGTTTTTAAGTCTTCCTTTCCAAAGTTTCCTGCGTCACGTAAAACTTTTCTTAAATAAATGTGTTATGCTATTTCCTTGTTAATCTGTCATTTGTTATGAGGTGTCAACCACGACCCTTGCAATGGGTAGTAAAAAAATACTACTTTTTCTCCCCTACTGCCCTGATCCTCCTGATCCCTGAAGATTGCTGGAGTGCTGGCCATCACAGCCAAGTTCCAAACATCAGGGTGCAGGGAGGGGAAAGAGAGTCACCTCCATTCTAAGGAGGATTCCCTGCGATTATGTTTCCATAATACGCATTTCCATAATATGCTTTCCATAATTTCCATAATACGCTTGGCCAATACGCAGCCACACCTAGCTGCAAGGGAGGCTGAGGAATGTAATCTACCATCTGGGTGGAGTTCTCATGAGTAAGAAAACAGGGGGATGGCTATTGAAAGCAAATCGCCTTTCTTGCCACAGAGCCCCAATTCCTTTCTCCAGCTCAAGCCAGTCTCCTAAGCTTCTGGCTCAGATAATCAATAGTCTACTTGACATCTCCCCTTGCATGGCTAATAGTCGTCTCAAATTAAACATGGTCGTCCTCAACCAAAATTCCTTATTGTCTCCTCCTCCATCACCAAGCCTCCTCCAGTCACTCCCATTTTAATCGAAGCCCCACTGTCCACCCAACTACTCAAGCTGAAAGACTGCCCAGGGACTGGTGGGCCTGGGACACTCTGAATCTCTTTTAGAAGCCAATAATTAATAATATCCCATTACGATTTGGCATGGACCCAGACTTCCCTGCTTATAAACAAATCAACAAATCAGAAAGCACTGGGCACCTATAAGGTACGCAGCCCTGGGTAAGAAACCGTGAGGACGCCAGCACCAGAGGAGACCCAGGGCCTGCACCAGGAGCTCGTTGCAGGGAGTGTGGGGCTGAGAGGGCAGTGAGGAGAAGGACGCACAGGAGCAGAGAAGGAGCAAGGTCAGACGTGCACGTCCAGCACCTAAGGGCTCTGGAGACCAATTGTGTCAACTATGAGAGCAATGCCAAGGGTTTCCTTAATAGAAGCAAGGTAACTTCATACCCAACTTAGGAAGTTGGGTACCTCATACCCAACATGCGATTCAACTAGCTGATCACAACCAGTTACAGATTTCTTCGTCGTTCCTTCTCCACTCCCATGCTTGACCTGACTAATCCCACACAAAAACAGAACTGATAAAACTAGGTTACTGTTTTTTAGTTCAATACTTATTTATTTATTTTAGGGGCAGGGCCTCGTTCTGTCACCCAGGATGGAGTGCAGCGGTGCAGTCATCCCTCACTGCAGCCTCCAACTCCTCCTGCCTCAGCCTCTGGAGTAGCTGGGACTACAGGCATGCGCCACCACATCTGGCTAAATTTTAAGCTTTCTGTAGAGACAAGGTCTCACTGTGTTGTCCAGGCTGGTCTGGAACTCCTGGCCTCAAGAGATCCTCCTGCCTCTCGAGATGCTGTGATTACAGGTGTGAGCCACCAAGCTCAACTTCCATATCACACTCACAACGGAGCTGGAAAAGAAACTTACAAATTAACCAAACCAAATCAATCACATCATGAGGCTACTGGGCACCCATTGAGATCCAGGCTTTGTGAGGAGTCTTTAGAAGGGTTGGGGAAATGAAGATTTAATAAAACTAAGCCTGGGTCCTCAGGGAAATCCCACTCTAGCTGTTGAGAGAAGAAAGAGGCCAAAAAAATAAAAATAAAACTTTCCTTGACACTTCAGAACAACAGTAGATGAGAGACCCTGCAAGCGCCAAGTTGAATTAGTTATTCAGGTTAATCATAATGATCCTGGAGTTCAGGGAAGCTTCTAGAAGATGAGATCTGAGCTGGGGTATGACAGTCAGGTGGGTTTCCACTGCCTGGAACTGGTGGTTCAACACAGAGAAAGCAGGACTGAGATCAAGGAGGAAGGAGCAAAAATCCAGTCGCAGAAGTTAGCTAATCCCTGGAGTGCAAGGGTGGCACGGTGGCCAGGGCAGCAGGGAGGGAGGGCCGACGGCAGGTGGCAGGTCTCAGATACAAATGTAAAGCATTGGGTGTATTTTCCTGTGAGTCCAAGTCACAAGCTCGCCACCTCCTCCAGGTACCATCTGATCCACAGCAATCGTTGTCTAGTATCCAAGTGTTTAAAAACCTGAAAGTGAATGCCTTCAGGGTCTTCTTTAGTTGACTGAAGACCCCACCCCTTACTGTGTTCCCACAGTGTCGACTTCACACCTTGACGTTGACTGCCTAGCGTGGCAAAAGGCATCTGCATTTTTCTGGCTTTGTAGGAAATTTCATGGTATTTCTTGCAAATTGGGAGGCAACATGCCTATAGCCAAATTTCTAGAGCAATCACCCAGCTGCCTGTGCAAAAAAGGTTGCAGAAAAGAAGAAACCTTTCGTGGGTCTTGGTGCTTATATCATAACCGATGTCTTGGATGTCCAAATGCCGGGGCCTGAAGACTCAGCTTCGTCAGCTCCAGGTAACTCATCCTCTGAGCTTTGCTGACAGACAGACTAGTAATTACAGACTTTACTCAGAGATGTCATGAAGTGCCTGAGAACATGACGCGGCCCCAGCTGTTTCAGCCCCAGATGTTTTGAGTCATTCCAGCTCAGGCACCAAACTCATGAGTGACAGAACCTTAGAATAATTCCAGCCCCTGTCACCACTGATGTTTACTGTGAGACCCAGAGCCAAGCTCACGCGTCTCCCAGCAGTGTGAGAAGCAATAGTCAAATGAGTTGATCTTTTTAGCCAGGCTTTGGGATGGTTTCATATGCAGCAAGAGACACATGGCAGCCCAGGTCTCCTGATCCCCAGTGGTGCCCTTCCTGCTGCATCTCCATGTCCAAGGGCCCACATAGGAGTGGCTTCCAAAGGGCCTAGCATCGCCCTGCCTGTGCTGGGGACCCAGGGAAGGAGACCTGGGGCAGAGGACACAGCAGGAAGTTGAGTCTGCAGAACATACCGCAGGAAGGGCTGTTGTCATCTTGACCAGCGCAGTTGTTAGAGAGACCCTTTGGAAGAAGCACTTCAGGACACGTGCCATCGCTTCTCCTAGGGGGTGGCTGACAAAGAGGAATGTGTCACAGGGGACACTGGAGGGTTTGACATCTCTCCCATCACACCACAAGGTCCAGTCACCAGTTGGACTTCTTAGGTACTGCAATCTTAAGAACTGGAATTAAATCAAGGTGCCTTGTTAAAAAAACCGTCCCTGGCTCCCTATTCCTTATATGAAATAGGAAGAATTCTTAACTTTCCTGCCTGCACGTTAAGGACCTTCCCAGGAGGGCTTTAGTGGACCTTTTCCATCTCATCTCCGGTGGCCACATCTCCTTTCCTTTATTGAGACACAACCTTACACAAACTGTCCCCATGCCTTAGTCATTTCCCGAGGCTGGAACATCCCCTTCCCCCCTCTTCTCTGTCATGCCCTCGCACCATGAGGGAGCTCAGATGCTGTCTCCTACGGAGAGGGTTTCCCGGCCACGACGCCCAGTCCCCGAGCTCCACCGCAGTGCACTAGTGTCACCGTTCATCCCCCCATGTCTGAGTCAGAGCAGGGCCCTGGTGTGGGAGTCCACAGCAGAAATGCCTTCCAGTAGGGAAAGCTGTTTCCTTTTTTGCTCTGTATCTTATGGAAAAAGTAAACAGATGACTCTAAGATATACCATTTAATCTAATTTTTACAATCGTGCCTGTGCACACCATGCCACTGGAATCTGGCATCTGTTTATGCTGAGTTTTTCTGTGCAATGTTGTATCATGGAGAGGTGGGCAGCTTATCTTTTTGGTTTTCCCTGCAACCTCCATCCACCTGTTGCAATTCTGTATGATGAGTGTGGCAGGGATCACTGATTGGATAGAGAAGAGGTGGGAAGGTAGGACAAGGATAAAATCCACACTCTGTAGTTTGGTCCCCAAGGCCCTCTGACCTGCCTTGTTCTCTTCCCAGCCCCAACTCCCCATGGTCTCACATGCCCTCGTCATTCCTGGCACATGCCACCCACAGGGCTGATGCTTCTGCGCCCTCTCGTGCCTCTCTGCTCCCCATTACCCCTTGCCTGTGGTCCCTAGCCCCACTTCTCTCCATGCATAGCCCCCAGCACAGCTCCCACTCCACCCTACTGTGCAAACTTGCATTCAATCCTTCCCATGAAATATTATTGATGATATGCTACGTATATTAGCTTCCTAGGATTGCGGTAACAAATTACTACAAAGTTGGTGGCTTAAAACAACAGAAATGTATTGTCTCGTCGTTCAGGAGGCCAGAAGTCAGAAATCTAGGTGTAGTGAGGGTCTGTACCTGCTGGAGGCTTGAAGGGAGGATCTATTCTGTGCATCTCTCCTAGCCTCTGCTGGTGGCCAGCAGTCCTTGGCTTATAGCTGCATCACTTCAAGTTCTGCCTCTGTCTTCATGTGACCTTCCTATAAGAACACCAGAGCCCACCCTAATCCAGAGCCACCTTATCTTAACTAATTACACCTGTAAAGACCCTATATCCAAATAAGGCTCTATCCTCAGGTCTGGGTGGACATGAATTGGATTGACACTATTCAACCCAGTGTACTGTCATGGGCTCCTTACTATGCACTAGAATTAAATTTGAAGTAATTCTTCCTTCAAAATGCTTACAGTGCAGGCTGTACCTTGTGTAGCTCTTCCATAATGCTAATCACACACGCTTGCATTCATCTACGTATTAATTTGTCCCCAACATGGACAGGGACCAATTTGTATTTCTTTTTGTTTCTCCAGATCCATGTATTTGGCCTACCATTCCAATATCTTGCTAAGGAAATTGTCAACTGAAAGTGCAAGGGAGCCATTTACAAGGCCTGGGGCTGGGAGGCACATTTTCCACACCATCCCTGCGCCTGCACAATCACTTTTGCTCACCAGGAAAACCACTGCAGCCAAGGGGGTCTCCGTGTAAGTACCAGTGCTGGGTGTGAAATATGCGGGCTTTCTCGGCGTCATGCGTGCTCATTTTGGGATCTGAGACTCTAGGCTCCCTGCCAGTTGTGACAATAGCACCACAACACCACATCTCTGGCCACTCACTTATAAAGCTTAGGGGAGGAGGGCGTGTCGGGTCCCGCGGGTATGCTGTGTTCTCTCCATCCGCTGCCATATTTCTATAAACACAGGAAGCCAACCAGCCCCTATCTCAGTAAAGGAAGTCACAGTGGCAGACTCACAACTCATTTGCCAGACACTTTAAAACTCATAGCCATGGGTTGTTGATGAGGAAGTGCCAGGCAGAAGGCCAGGCCATGGTTTTGCCCAAGGCAGGGGCCAGCCCCGCTGCCTCCCGTCCCCGGCTGGACGGACAAGCGTGGTCCTCGGGGCATCTTCTTTTTCAGCATAGGATTTGGACTTTATTTTAAACAGGAATGTGTTGTTCTTCAAACAAAAATTACTCAACTCAAAGAATATGTGTGGCTTTTAGGGAGCGGCAACAGCTGAGAAACCCACACTGGTTCTGGACGAAATTCAATACGGACCAACCTAATCGCCATGACGGGGAATTTGGAATGAGTCTGAAATGACTTCGCATTATTGGACAAACAGCTCTCCCTCCTTCCTAAGCGGGCTGGGGCGTTCCGGTGAAAGCCCTTTGATAAGAAGAAGCAGGCTCCTGGGAGGCGAGCCACCCACCACTTTCTTAGGCGCTTTTGTCCCGAGCTGGGGGATTGTGCTGTGGGGCTCCGGGTCCACACAATGCCGCACCTCCTGCCATGGGCCATTCATCGGGCCTCGAGGTTCCCTGATGGGAGGGAGCCCATTGACCCCGGGATAATAGATGAAAGTGTTTTCTCACTTGCCTTCGCCCCCTGACCCCTTGCCACCATTTTTCATGCACTGTCTCCTCTCCAGCCAGACGGAGGAATTCTTGCTCTGATGATGAAGGCCGATGACCCTCTCCTGCATCCCATAAGCTGCAGTTTGCAGAGGCTGGCCCGGACCAAACCAAGTAAGGGTCATTTCCTCCCCACACTGCTCCTACACACACACACACACACACACACACACACACACACAAGCACACCCAAAGCACAGGAGCAGTCCCTGCACACCAAAAATGCAAACTAGTGAAAGTGTCCACGTGTTGCTTGCTCGTTTGTTTTCCAGCGTGTCTGACTTCTCGGCAAGTGCACCCCACATAAGAAGAGTTCCAAATTCAGTGCCCAAGAAGAGTTCCAAATTCAGACCCCTCCATCCCCTCTGTCTTCTCCGGAGGGCCAGGTCACGGAGCACATGGGGGCAGAGGAGCAAGCGCAAAGTCTGTCCATGGGCGCTACAGCTGGGAAGACCTCAGGTCATCCAGCAAAGCCCAAGTGTCAGCTGAGGGTCACCGAGGAGGAGGAACTGGTCAGGGCCACGGTGCCAGTTAGCAGGACCCCTGCGCCCAGCGCCCAGCTCTCCTGCTCCATGCCGGGGCTCTGTGCACTTCAGAATGCCACTCGAGAAGGGGTATTCCCATTAGTAGCGACAGGCAAACAACCACTGGGCCTTGACACGGGTGTTTGACTGGAGCTAGAAATCACTGAACCACCATTTCCTTCTGTGGTCCACAAACGACAGGCCACGGCACTGAGAAAGAAGCAAATGGGCGAGAACTCAGATGAAGAAAGAGAAGCGACGGCTTGGCCAGGGGTCTGTGGCAACGTGGGTTGTGCAGCCCACGGAAAGCTCCCGGCGTGAGGAGGCGGCCCTTGCACCGCCGCCTGCGCTCGGAGCCTCACTCGTGTGCCTGGGCCACGGCGTCGGGACGGCCGCAGCAGGGCCCGGATCGGATGCTCGGCTCTCGGAGCAAGGTGCCCAGAGACTGGCGCCTGCCCTGTGTGCCGGGGCTCTTCACCACAGCCAGGGCTCGTCACCACAGCCAGGGCTCGTCATCAGGGTCTCACAGAGCAGAGCCCGAGGGCCAGAGCAGGGACGGAGGGCCCAGCTCCTAGGGAGGGTTTTACAAAGGGTATCTGGGCCCTTATGGGCTGGGACCCTCCCAAGGCACTTGGGTTAGGCAAGTTCTCCAGAGAAACAGAGCCAATAGAAGGTGTTAGAGAGGGACAGAGACAGAGATTTATTTTAAGGAATGGGCTCATTCGATTGTGGAGGCTTGGTAAGTCCCAATTCTACAGGGTGTGGCAGCAGGCTGGGGACTGAAAGGAGATTCAAGTCCAAAGGCCAGCAGCCAGGAGAATTCCCTCCTCCTTGGGAGTGGTCAGTCTTTTTTGCATTATGGCCTTCAAGCGATTGGATGAGGCCCATCCACATTATGAAAGGCAATCTGCATAACTCAAGGTCTACAAATTTAAATGTTAATCTCATCCAAAAAGCACCTTCACAGAAACATCCAGAACAATCTTTGACCAAATATCTGAGCACTGCAGCCCAGCCAAGTGACACATAAAATTAACTACCACAGCTCTGTTATCTAGTTAGATATTTCTAGTTTTCATTTTTTTGTTTGTTTGTTTTTTGTAAAGAGAAGACTCTCAAAATACAAAAGTGGCCAGGCACAGTGGCTCACACCTGTAATCCCAGCACTTTGGGAGGCTGGGGCAAGAGGATCACCAGGAGTGTTAGGCTGTAGCAAGCTATGATCATGTGACTGCACTCCAGCCTGGGTGACAGGGCAAGACTTCAGGCATAGTCTCTGCCCTCCAGGGGTGTTCGAATGGGGAGCAATGATGGATCTGCTGCAGCTAAAGCAAGCACACCGTGCAGTCTGGGGGAAGGAGGCACCAGACGGTATGGAGCGGCCACTGGAGTTAGCGTGTGCAGGGCCAGGGAGGTCAGGCCCCACGGGGACAGGGCTCTAGCCAACAGGCAGTGGGAGGCTATCAGAAGCCGAGTCAAGGGCAAGAGTCTCTCCAGCCACCAGAGTTGCTATATGCCTGGGTCACTTTATGTGACCAGGACTGAGTACGGTGTGGAGGAAATGGGCTGGATGGGGTCAGAGTGAAGGATCCTAATATCACATGATAGTGCATTTTGTTTCTGAATCTTCCAGGAAGCCAACAACGTGAAAAAACCCACTATACCCAACAAACACACAAAACACTTTAACCGAAGTGGTCTGTGAAGCTGTCACTAGAAACTCATAAATCTCTGAGCCAGAGCTCTGCAGATGGATGAAAACCATGCTCTGCCAGAAAATGAGTGAGCTGAGCATTTGTCGAATAACCCTCTCTCGGCATACTGGAAAGGGGATCCAGGCATAACAGAGCATCCAGCCTCGGAGACTCATGACCAGATAGAGGAGGACACCAGGTTGTCTTAGTGTGTCCGGGCTGTTACAAAAGAATATCACAGACAAGGTGGCCGAATCCATAGACATTTGTTCCTTATGGTTCTGAAGGCTGGGAAGTCCAACATCAAGGTGCCAACAGATTGGGTTCCTAGTGAGGGCCAACTTCCTGGCTTGCAGATGGTTGCCTTCTTGCTGTAATCTCACACTGGGGAGAGAGAGGAGAAAGAGAGGGAGCAGTGGGGAGGTGGGATACCTCACATCTCTTTCTCTTACAAAGAGCATTAATCCCATAATGGGGGCTCCACCCTTATGACCTAACTGAACCCTAATTTCTTTCAAAGGCCCCATCTCCAAATACCATTACATTGGGTATTAAGGCTTTAACATAGGAGTTGGTGGGGGGAGCTGGGAGGACACATTCAGTCCATGGCATAAGGTCCACCAGAGATACTGGGACCTGTCCAGAGCCACAGGAAGCTGTTGGCCACTCAGCCACCTCTTGGTTCCCAGTCTGCTGTAGTTTAATGCATTCCTCAACACAGAGTTCCTCCATCTCAGCACTATCAGCATTTCAGGCCAGATCCTTCTTAGTCGTGGGGGCTGCCCTGTGCATTTTAGGATGTGTAGCAGCATCCCTGACCTCTACCCATCAGATGCCAGTGGCACCCTCCCCCCAAGTCATAACAACCAAAAATGTCTCTTGACATTGACAAACGTTTCCTGGGAGACAAAATCACCCCCAGTTGAGAACCACTGGATCAATTTCTGGATCCAATTCAAGCAAAACTGAGTTGAGCAGCTATCATCCTTCAGGACTCCATCCAAAGGCAGCCTTTTTCCTGTAGAGCTTTCCCTAACTCCCAGCTCAGAGCAGTTGCTTCCTCCTCTGACCTTATCTCTGTCACAGGATTTATTCTATTCTATTTTGGATCTGCCACTTCGAAGCCACAGGCAGGATTGTGACTTGCTCCTCTTCGGAATCCCCAAGAAGTAGGTCAGCACATGGGACTGAAGAGGGGTGAGTGAGTGGGTTAATTCCATACTCACGAGACCTCGTGGCCTAGACACAGCGTGATTTGTGTCTCATGTCCCTCTGTGGTCCCACAAAGCCCCAGTCCACCAGTCCAGCCAAAAGCCCCTCCATTCACCAAGCATGCCTTGGCCTTTCCCAGTCCACACCTTGCTAACACTTTCCTTCTCCTGAAATTCCCTTCGCCCTCACCTTGCTCCCAACCACTCACTGAAATCCTAGCATCCTGCAAGGCCCATCTCGAACACTTCTTCCCCTAGGAAGACTTTTCCAAACCTTCTAATTTAAAATAATCAGCCACCCACGCCTCCCCCATTACCCCAGCTCCTGCTCCCAAAGTGCTTTTTAATTCCGTTATGACCATTTCCGGATACATCCTGTGTCCCTTACTAGACAGCAGACTCCCCAAAGGCAGGAACTGTCATTATTTATTTCCATATCTTCCACAGAGCCTAGCAGAGGCCTGGCATACAACAAACATCACTCAAATCTAATTCAGGCTCCCAGAGAGGACAGGCCAGTGGTGGACGGTAAACATGCGGCTGACTGATTCTCCTGCAGCGACTCCAGGAGAAAGATCACGGTTATGTGAAAACATTGGGAGTAATATTGTTTGCAAAGGGAAACTGCCCTGCAAAATTATTATTATTAATGAAAAATGGGTCCGGTTTTTCATTTGGAATTGATATCAATCCTAAAGGAAGGATGTATGTAAAAGGTTAGAAGGAGGCTTTGAGGCTTTTTAGACCCATCCTGGGGCTACACAGGACTAGAAATATCTGGGATGACACAAGTCTTTGGTTCTTAAAGAACCTGAAGTCAAGAGTTTTGTGGTCCATGTACTCACCAGCAAATTGGTATTAACGGATCAACACTTAATGGACGTATAGGAATAACATTTATCAGGTGTCGGGCGGGTGGGAGGGGGAGGAGGGGCATGGGCAATATACATAACCTTAACATTTGTACCCCCATAGGGGCCGGACGCAGTGGCTCACACCTGTAATCCTAGCACTCTGGGAGCCCGAGGCGGGGAGATTGCTCGAGGTCAGGAGTTCAAAACCAGCCTGAGCAAGAGCGAGACCCCGTCTCTACTATAAATAGAAAGAAATTAATTGGCTAACTAATATAGAGAGAAAAAATTAGCCGGGCATGGTGGCGCATGCCTGTAGTTCCAGCTACTCGGGAGGCTGAGGCAGTAGGATTACTTGAGCCCAGGAGTTTGAGGTTGCTGTGAGCTAGGCTGACACCATGGCACTCACTCTAGCCTGGGCAAACAAAGCAAGACTCTGTCTCAAAACAAAACAAAACAAAAACATTTGTACCCCCATAATATGCTGAAATTAAAAATAAATAAATAAATAAAAATAAAAGCCTTTTGTGGTCTCCTCTGACAGCAAGCTCATTCCTGCCTTTGGAAAACATAACGAGGTCGTATATGCTGGAGTTTAGAATATCTGAAGTTTAGAATTCATAATTAGAAATTTTATTAATCATTGGGGCTGTTATTTTAATAGTTCTCCTAAAGGGGAAGAGCTTGATTGTCTGGATTGTATAACAAATAATGGCACTGATTTTTACTCGGGGCTTCAGACATTACAAAGCATTCACAACCGAGCAGCTTCCCCGACTCCTGCTCACGGCCACGTGGGAAAGGCAGACAGGACAGGGTGTCCGGCAAGTGCCAGCGTCACCTGGCTGCTCCGTGGGACTGTGCTTCCACACCCGTGCAAGGCTGGCTGCTCTCAGCCCTCCGTCCAGTGGGAAGGAACGAGGAGGCCAGTTCACCCCACGACCGTCCGTGATGGCAGCTGCCGGGGAGAGGGGCTCGGCACTTGGCAGGAAATAAGCCCCGGCAGGGACAAAGCCTGCCATTCTTCCTTTAGACAAATGAGCTCCAGAAAGTCCTGAGGCTGCAGGGAAAGAGTAGCTGGAACCAAGAGATGGAGAGCATGTCTCAGTGGGGCTTGGAGGCCACTCATCTCTAGTGGGGTGACTGGCCGGGCCCGGAAAGAAGCAGCCGTTCTGATGGCGGCCATGGCCAGTCTCCAGGGCCACCAGAGTCCTCTGCTGAAGGGTGGAGAAGTGGGGGTGGGGGGGTGAAGAGGGGGACCCCAGAGCCAGATGCAGTGTGGGCCGGGCTACGGGTTGGCCTTGGGCGGCTGAGCTGCCTGTGTGCTGAGCAAGGGCCCCAGCAGAGTGGGAAGAGGGAAGGCGAGCCTTGGCTTCTCCTTTGAGTGCATTTGCAAGTGTGTGCTGCAGCCTAGCAGAGGAGGTAGGCAGTGCACCCACACAGTAAGGGGTCAGGGTTCCTGCCCTCTCCCACGCACAAACAGACCTCTCCCTTAGTGATTCTGGTGTCTAAAATGACAACACAGCCCTCGTTTGGGAGGAAGGCATGAAGCCCTTTATTAAAATGCAGAAGTCATCATCAGTCATTAACAACAACTTATGGAATTAACCAGCAAGGAGCAGAGCATGGTCTGTGGGAGCAGGCAGGGCTGGAGGGGAGAAAGGAGTGGTGGGAAGTCACTCTAGAGAAGGGATTTGAGAGGAACTCTTGGAGCAGATTTTTCTTTCATTTTCCTGCGCCATTTACAATCCTCTCCAGCTACAATGTAATGATCAACCTCAGAATGAAGTATAAACCTCTAATCAAGCCGAAGTCAGTTTAGGTCCATTTCCCCTGCATAGAAATTGCATCCCAAGCTCAAGTGAGAGAATTAATATCTACCCAGAAATCCTAGAATGAGCACAGGCTTTGGAGTAAGACAAAGTCGGACTGGAACCGCAGCTTCATCACTTCATAGCTGTAAGACCTTGGGCAAGCCACTTTCCCTCTCTGGGCCTCCGTTCTCTTCTCCTGTACTGTGGAAGTGACAGCACCTACTCCACAAGTGACTGTGGAAACTAAGTAAGATTTTACATGGGAAGTGCTGATCCACAGCAAGTCCGAGTTGGGGTTTCAATGCTAACATTTATTGAGTACCTGCTGTATTTAAGGCATCAAGTCAGGCTTTTGGTACATACTGTATTCCATCAATCATGTTTCACAACCCTGAAATACAGCTATTGCCATTTTATAAATATAGACGACACATTTTAGGGGTAAAATGTTATGTCTGCAACTTATCTTCAAATAGTTCAGCAAAAACAAATATGTACACGTGCAAACAGCACATGCACATACACTATATATAAAGAGAGAAAGGCAGAGGGAGAGAGAGAGAAGTTAAAACAAATACAGGATGTTAACAGTTTCTGAATCTAGATAATGAATATACAAGTGTTCATTGTACTATTCTTGCAACTCTTCTGTAGCATAAAATTTTTCAAAGTAAAAATTGGGGAGAAAAAGTCCCAATTTGAGCAATAGACCATCTGGCCACCCTCCCCAGCGTTCCTGCTCTTCATGAACACTTTGTCTTTGTTCCTCTGTTCCCTGTGCCTGGAGCACCCTTCCCTGTCCTGCCTGGCTGAGGCCTGCAGCCATCGAGACTATCACACAGTCATGTCCTCTGGGTGCCCTTCGCCCCGAGGCCTGAGCCCTGCCCCGGGCCCCACAGCACCCCTCCCTCACCCCAGCTTCCCACTGAGCACTCACGGCGTATGGGGCGATGCGACACTTCTCTCTCTCCAGACTAACTTTCTGACTGTAGCGGCTGCACACTCCTACCTGCATCCCCCGCCGTGGATGCGACATCTGCCTCCAGCGCACACGCAGAAAGGGCCAGGCGAACAAACAAGTGAACCAAGGCACTCCACTCTGATCCCGACCCCGAAACCTTCCCACAGACAGTAGCAGGGATTCAGCTGCTGCATCCCAGTCTCGGGTCTGGGCAAGAGCAGATGAGCTGGTGGCACCTGTCTGCTAGATTCTCAGATAAACTAAAAGGGCCCCACAGTCACAGGCTCAAATCCTGGTCCCCCACCTACTGGCTTAATGCAAATTGGTGCCTGTCACTTAATATCGGTATACCTCCAGCCTTCCCCTCACTGAAAATGGAGATAACACATTCCTACCTTGCATAATAGTATACGCTTAGAAATGACATGTAGAAAGCTGTGCTAAGCACACAGGCTCATGCCACAGAAAGGAAGAAGCAAGCATGCTCCGTAAGAGACACGGGGAGCACTGTCCTTTGACCAGGGTCACTGGGCTCTCCCAGGAAGACCCATATGGTGGCAAAAAGGGGCTAAAGACAAGGCAAGGGCGATGCATCGAGGAACGTATGTGAGTGTGCATATGTGTGTGCATGCGTGTGTGCATGTGTGTGCGTGTGTGAGGCGGCGAGGAGAGCCGCTGTCTTCCTCTGACGTGCCGTGGAGGGTCAGCTGGATCAACCCCACCCACCTGAACCACCTGAACCACCTGACAGGAGCTTGGTGGCTCCCAACAGGATTAGAAATCATTTATTTCATTATGAATTTGAGGAGCCGCCGTGTTTGAAGTGGGATTTGAAGCAAAGAAATGGGCAGATTAATGGAGCTTGAAGAAAGCTAAGTATCGCTTGCCGTTCCTGCCAGAGTGCACAGTCAGCTGGCAGCTGAGCAACATTTCAAAAACATGGCTCTCAATTAAAAGCATTCTCTCATGTGTGCTTGGCGCTGGTGAAGTGAAGGCAGGGACATCTGAGTCCACCCACCAGTGCTCCGAGTTGCAAAGAGGCCCACGAGGGTGCAGGTCTCTCCCAGGGCAGCACCGAATACTGCAGGTGGCATTGAGATCCCACCTCCCGGTCCTGCACCGTCCCCTGTCATTCCCCTTCCCCACCAGAGGTGCAGAGCCACCTGACCACAAATGCCCGCTCATGCCTCTTGTCACTCACGCTTGCCGTTCCCTCTGCCTGGAGCGTGCTCCACCCCTTCCCTGCCAGGAAAGCGTCTGCTCATTCTCAGAGGACCAGCTGGGCAAGGGCCTTGTCTGCGAAGCCCGACACCTGCTGACGAGGGGGGCAGGGGCTACCTCTCTTGTGGCACCTGCTGGCAGAGCCCTTTGCCACTCTGTCACCCGCCCTGCCCCCACCTAAACCCTGAGTTCCTCTGGAGCAGGGACTCTGTCATCTGTGTAGCCTGAAAATAACTGCTAGTCAATACATGTTTGTTGACCAACTGCGCGAATAAATAGACATTCATGGTCTCAAGGCTGATGGGTTAAAAGAAGAATCTCATCTAAAAATAAATATGTTTTCCAAGCTTCAGAAATACCAGCGAAATATGTTTTTCTGCCCTCTCCCCCAAACCTTCTCATCTTGGATTTCTAAGCCCTGCCTCCCGCTAGGCACGGAGCACCCCAACGCTGTTCTCACCGCCATGGGCCACGTTCGGTCACCAACCCAGGCTGCCACAGCGTCTCCAGTAAACGTTCAGCCTTCGTCCTTCTCCTTGGAGAGGAAGACGCGTCCCCTCCCGACTGAGTCAGGCCAGATCAGGGAATGAGGAGAAAGCCACAGGGAGAATGGCAGACGTGCTCTGGGGAGAGCAGGAAGTGGGGCAGGGCTCCGAGCTGAGGAGCTCGAGAATCATTTAAAGAGCTGAGACGGCCACAGAAGAGAGGGGGAGGCTCTGAGCAGGTGAGATGATGGTCCTCAAGCCCCAGAGGGCTGACAGGTGGACCCCAAGGCCGACACCCAGGACACGGCTCATAGGTTAGGGCCATGCATTTCCATTTGCAGGGGACAGGCCCAGTGTATATGCCTGTCACCACGACATCATGTTATGTGTCCCTGTTCACTCTTAGCAGTGTCTGGTTTGGACAGTAGTCATATGATCACTTTAGTTATAGAGAGGTCTTTTCTAGTTGAGTAAAAGCATTGTTTTCTAGCAACCAGAGGTGTTCGAGGCCACAACAGGTGCCCCGGCAGGAGGAACTGTGACACACTCAGCCTTACGGCCCAGCGCTGAGCACAAGGTCTGGCACTCGGACGGGGCCCCTGCACGTTTGTCAACTGGATGAATGACTGACTATCTTCAAAGGGAAGGGCTCTCCGAGAGCGTTTCGATGCATGCGGCCTTGCAGAAGACTTGAGTATCACAAGGGCAGTTTGACTAGAAGATCTTTCAGCCCTTCCTTCCTACACAGAGGTTCTATGTGAGTCAAGTTCAGGGATTAAGAGCAAAATGCTCCAGAAACAGCCTGGGCTGGAATCCTGGCCCCCGATTCGGCAGCTGTAAGACATCCAGTGTGTCACTCAACCCATCCGTGCCTCTGTGTCCTGATCCGTAAAGTGGGTACAACAATATCTGCTTCAAAGAGTGGCTGAGAGAAGTTTTGAAAAGTTTGTATATGTAAGATGCCTGGCCCACAGGGAGCACGCTTCACCATTTTCCATGATTTCTAAGATGATGACGGTGATGGGGCTGATCTCGGACTTTGTCCAGTAAACAAGGGGCAGTCACTTGGGTGCTGGATCAGACACTCACTTCTTCACAGTGGTGGCTGTGGAAGGTTAATCAGATGGCGAGCCCAGTAACCAAGATTAGGAGAAAGAAAATCCCTCCGACCGCCTTTGAATTTCAGTTATGTGTACGTTTGCTTTGAACTGGTGATTCGACTCTTTCTCTTGGAGAGAGAACAAAGCAAGTGATGTGGAACTCAAATCTCATTTACAACTTAATTTTAAAACTGAGGAGATTTGCAATATTGGAAAGGCAAGGGAGCAGGAAATAAACTTTAGAGTAATTGCGCAGTCGACTTTCAAACATAAGGCATCGCATTGCTATTTTTGTTGATGGTATTCAAATGAGAGGATGCCACAGCTGCAGGGAATCTAAGAGATCATTGATGGTAACGCCTTCTCCACAGAAGGAGAAACCACAGGCCAGAGCCTGGAGGGCCGGTCTCCCGCCACGCAGCATGGCGGAGACAAGAGCAGAATTGGATGGCAGACCGCGACAGGTCTCTGCACAAGGCCGGGAAGCATGAGAGTAAAATAACAGCCTACGACAGCCACCTTACTACCCGGCTGTAAGGGAAGCGGTGCAGGGATGATATTCTGAGCACCACCTTTGCTAAAACACAAAGACACCCTCAAGAAGTGCTCCAAGGAGGTCGTTCACCTTCCTAAGAGAGATTACAACAGACGGGGAAGCAGCCATCGTGCATCAGTTCTTAAAATGTATGAGCCTAGAAGGCCACATAATATTTTATGTCCATTATACAGATAAGTAAATTGAGGCAGGAGGGCACCTTTCATTTCCAACTGCAGAAATCCCCGAGGATCCTAAAGCCCCTTTCTGCAGGCCTTGGAACATCAGATTGGGAGGGCTGTGCCATTGGACGTCCAAAACCAGTAGCCCAGATAAAACCCCCAGTTCTGGCACTTCTTGGGGTGCTCTAATGTGCTAGTTTTCAGACCGTGCCCCGCATCAAAGATGGAGCAGGAAGATATTGCCCACACCCCGGCTCTGCCTCTATAAAAGTAGCCCGCTATTATTTGGTTCCTATTTGGTGGATTCAGTATAAGATTTTTATAGCAACGCACCTTCATGTTCCAAAAACCACTGCCTAAGAGCATTCACATGATGAACCTACAGCACCTTCGTCCCTGCCAGTGACAGGCGCGTCGGCTCTGGGTGGGTGAGCTGCTGCAAGGCCCGGCCTCCGTGCTAAGTGGGCCTTCAGAGGAACACAGGACCCCTTCGCTGTGGCCCCAGCCAGGCACTCTGGCTGCACGTGCTCCCACAGGGGCAGCCAGTGGGTGGCAAGAGCCGTAGAAACAGGGACCAAAATGCAGGCCTGGGTGCTCCCTGACAGATTGGTGGGACCGGGCCAGGCAGAAGACGGCCTGTCCTCGCTGGTTCAGCAGCAGCCAGGGCCATTTCGATTAACCCTTCACAGCCACTCCACTTTGGACATGCATGTGCTCTGTTCTTTTTGCTGATTTAATTAACATAATATAATGGAAATAAAATAATTGAAGGGGCTGCCACTTCAGAAAAGATCATCGCGGGGCTGCTTGGGAGGCATTGTTGCACTGTTTCCAGGCAACGCTGAGGAGGCCCGAGAGGGGCTGGCGGTCCCCAAAGCAGCCAGCTGGCTGGGCCTCCCCCCACAGCCCCAGCCAAGCCCGCCCAGCCTGGATGTGTGGGCCCACGGGCACACGGTATTCTGCAGGCCCTTCCTTCTGCACATCTATGTGCCTTTGAGTCCCGAAATGTCATTGCTCAGTTTGGAAAAACTAAGAAAAATCAAAGAGAGCAAACAAACACATGAGACATTCAACCATACACATTGCATCCGATAACATTTTTAATAATACGTCATTTGTAAGCCCAGGATTGCGCCTTGCTTCCTGAAGTGATCTTTGGACCAAAAATCAGGATCATATGGAGATTGCTGTGAATGGGCCCTCCCAACATCTATTTTCCAGTGAGAGTTTTGGAGCTGGAGGAGACCTGGGTTCTCTCGAAAGATCTGTTCTCTAATTGCCAAGAGACCTCGGGCTGGTCCCTTTCTTGTCTGTGACTCGGTGTCATCCGGCCCACCACTGCCAGAGTGCACAACAGGAGAGAGGAGGGCGTGTGGGGGAGACTTGATCGTGGGGCTTTTGTGGACTCTGACCAGCAGGCAGCTGTGCCCGGGTTCTGACCTCCTCCGTGTGGAGACCTGGGTCTGGGCAGGGCCCTTCCTCAGCATGGAGCAGGCTGCAGAGGGAAGCGCCTCCTGCCTGGCTGCTGTCAGGGCAGATGATCTGCAAGGGAAAGTTCCTTCCCTGTCCCCCAGCACGGTGCGAGGCCGATGACAAAGGGAGGGGCCACAGGACAACGGGATGACAAAGAGAGTGACATTCACTTGGCAACCTGCACAGACACATTCCTGGCCCCACTACACAATCCTGCAAATCCTCTATTACAAATACCTTTAAAAATGATCCAGCCCCAAGGGAAAACCATTGTTCCATGATTTTTCTGGTGGAGGAGTATCTTTATGCCAGTGACACCAAATTATAGGCATGTCGTAAAATAAAGCACCACGGTTTTATCTGATTTTGCCAAGTTACAAAGAAGAAGCAAAAAAGAAAATGATCTTTGTTCATGCAGAGTTTTCCGCATGTTGTTGTTGCTGTTGTTTTTGGTGGCGGTTTTTCTCCCTCAGTGACAGAAATGCAAAGGAATGGGGACTAATTGTTGAAGGTTTTGATTGTCCCCGTACCTCGTTAGTGTTCCTACCGTATTGATTCCTATTAATTAATCCAGGGTAATGGAAAAGTCAATTATGCTATATTAATGCCACTTGTTGTAGAAAAGACTAAATTAATGAATGCAGATGGAGAGCTGATTCTTCACGTTGAACATTTGATAATTTCCTCTGCCCACCTCCAAGAATAATTTGGCTTGAGGTATCCAAACATGACCCATCTCCCAGGGGAAAGGAGAAGTCAATTACAGGTTAGAAAGGAGTAAGAAGATCAAATTTTCATTAAAAAAAAAAAAAAAAGAGTAGGAAAGTTGAAAATCAGATACTTCATTGACTTGATCCCCTCCCCAACCCATCTGATTCTAAGGAATGAGCCCTGGAGTAGGATCCAGAAGGCTCAGGCTCTGATTGTCACCCTTACAGGATCTCAGGGCTTGTGTCTCCTCCTAGAACTCTGCTGAGATCTAAATAGAGATGCTCATTCATTCTTTCAACAGACACTTCTTGGCTACATGCAATGAATGAGGTTCAGACATCATCCCTCACTCTTTCTCATCCATCTCAACCTGGATTTTCTACAGGCACACCCAGTGTGGTGCCTCACGCCTTCCTCTGGCAATTCCTGATCATCTGAGGGTCCCACCCTCTCCACGGTGTCCCAGCCAGAAACCTCCAGGTCATCCTGGGCTCACCTTTCCCTCCCTGCCTGCCTGACCCACCAGCCTGTGGGCGTGACGTCTGAAGGAGGCTCCCATTAGATATTTAAATTACAATATTCATGAAATGAAAAAGCAGGAAAAAAAAAAACTGTCAACAACTCTAAAGAGTTAGCATGTTTAATATGCAAAACCTTTTTTCTAAATAAATAAGGAAAATCATCCCATAAAATTGAGCAAAGGAAATGAACTATTTGCAGAAGAAAGACATGAGGTAAATAAATATCTGGAAATGTTTTGACTTCAAAAATCAAGGGAAATCCAATTAATGTAACTAAATATTTTTTTCCTCTCAAAATGACTGCTTTTATCAAATGATCGTTCTCATTGTCCACGAGGGTACAATGAGACGGGCACTATGGTGTCCTGAGGGTAGAGAATATAAAATGCGCGTAGCATTTTGTGGAAGCAATTTAACAACAGGTATCAAAAGCCTTAAAAATGCCCATTACTCTTCATCTGGGAATTTCCCTTCCGGGAATCAATTCTAGGGAAATAATTAGAAATGCAAATCAAAGATGTATACATAGGGGTTTATTACTTCATTATTTTTAATATTAAAAAATTAAAACAACTTAAGTATCAAAAACTAGAGATGCAGTAAACACACTTCAATATGTCTAGTTGATGGACTGTTACGCAGGCACAGAAATGTTCGAGAAGGATCTTCATGCTGTGTGGAAAATGCTCTCCGTGTAATAGTGGATGGAAAAGGAGGCTAGAAAACCAGGTACAGTCAGATCCCACATTTGCTTTAGTTTTTTTCAATTTGTACTTTACATGCATTATTATAGCAGAAAAAACACACTTCAGGGCTTCTCACTGATACCTGAACTTGTTAGATCCAAGAGCCTTTGGGATCCACTCCCTGACCCTCTCCAGCCTATGCCTCCTCCACATTTCCCAACCCTCCCGCCCTCAGATTTCAGCCCTCCCCACACCCGCCCCGTTCTTAGCACCCCCTGCATGCTTTGCTGCTGGACCCCTCCTCTGTCTGGGGGTGCTTTGGCCCTCACTCCACCTCCCTGCCAGCCACTTGCTGCCGACTGACTCCTGAACACCCGCCGGACCTTCAGGACTCAGCTCACATGTGGCCCCCTCTGAAAAGCCTTCCACAGCCGGACTTGGCATTCCACTGTGAGATCCCACTGTGCTCAGCAGACAAGGGACAGCTGCTGACGGGCTTGGAGCAGGAGAGTGCCATGTCCTGTCCTTTATGAAGAGGGCTCCGCAGCCACCTCTGCAGCAGGGATGAGCTTGGGGAGAGCAGACCAGGCATGAAGCTCTCAGAGGCCAGGCAGGACTTCAACTGGAGCTGGGCTTAGGACCCCCACGCCCTCCTGGATCGGGGTCTCCAACCCACCCTGAGGCCTGGCCTGGGCTCCCAGTCTGGATGGAAGCTCCTCTTGCAGACCAAACTCCCCCAAACATTGTTCCCTTCTCTCCCGGCCCTCCCCAAAGGGGCTCTCACCCACTGGCCCTGCCTGGGGACTCCCCTGGGCCTGAGTTCTACCCCGCCCTGACACCCAGTAGTGCTCTTCCAGACCACAGTGTGGGCAAAGTGCTATTCTTCACCCAGGATGCTGACATTCAGAACAGGAACCCCATCCCCGCGGCCAGACCACCTCTGGCTCCCCGGCCAGGGGCAGCTGTGTCAGAGAATCAGGGCATTGCAAACACTGGCGCTTGGGCGCCACCTAAGCCTACAACCTACCGCTCATCAACAGTGACTTCCAAGGACAGCGCAGTGCACCCTGGGTGCATCCCACTGTGCCGGGCACTGGGCTGTGTGCCTATGCTGCTCTCAGCAAACCGAGGGTTTAGCGTCAGTGACAACAAATAAAGGAGACCTAACAGCATGGTGCGCAGCGGCATGTGGTGCCCAGTGCAGGTCTCCTACACTGCCTGGAAGTCTCTGCAGAAAGCTTCCTGAAGGAGGCTCTTTATTCCAAGAATCCTTAGAGAGAGGAGGCAGGGAGGGCTTCCAGCAGGAAGAACAGAGTGTGTAGAGCCTAAAAACACCCAGGTAAGAAAACATGATTCTCTGTGCCAGATTCCCCTTGGAAAGCCTGGCGTGGAGTCACAGCACAAAGTCACAGTTGGAGAGCCTGAGGTCCAGCCTTGAATCCACCGCTCAACTACCCCGTCCCACCTCTTCAGGGTTCTCCGGGCTATACCGTAGACACTAGAGCCATCGTTTTGCAGTGACTTTGGTCTTGTAGCACTAGCATGTTGAAGAGGGCTCAGACCTTGGTAAGGACTCGAGAAATGCTTCTAAACGTCTTGCTTCCCCAACGAGAGAGCAAATCAAGGCAACAGCTGTGCCTACGTCTCCTGATAGGTTTGCCAGGACCGAGGACACAGGAGGTGCTCAGGGCGGCCCTGCTGATGGACTCACTCTTGGGGACTGTCTCATCTCTCTCCTCTCACCCCCCGCCAAGCCAC